>SJYV01017911.1:2247015-2276798 GCA_006410875.1 Neotragus pygmaeus
TTTTTTTTTTTTTTTTAGGTTGTCATTTCTCTTTTACTTCCTTTAATCCAGATTAGTTCTCCTTGCTTTTTTTTTTTTTTTTTACTTTATTTTACTTTACAATACTCTATTGGCTTTGCCATACATCAACATGAATCCCCCACAGATGTACACAAGCTCCCAATCCTGAATCCCCCTTCTTGTTTTATACTTTGATATGCAATGGAAATATGTCACAGAATCAAAAATTGGATAATCACATCTGTCAAATTGAAAACGAAGACTAATATATCTAATTGTATTAAGCTGATTACTAGTTCCACATAACAAACCATTACTTCAGTGGCTTTAACTTTCAGCTTTATGACTCAACGTTCAGACTGCAGTGTCTTCTAAAGACAAAGACAAATAAATATACCCCCCCTCATTCAAAACAAAAGCAAAAAACCTGAAACTATATTCAACAACTTATTGTTGCTGATATAGCTTCTGTTATTGTGACAGTATCGTATGTATGTGACAGGTTAAAGCAAGTCAGTGATAAACGCTAACATCGTTCTAAAGTAAAGCCTACAGTGGTTAGAGAAAAGAGGTTCACACATAAAATAAAAAAGCTTAAGTAAAACCCTGCTATCTTAAAACTTCTATTGAAAGCATACATCTGTACCAATCAAATTTTGCACTTTTTTTTTATTTTTTAAAGAATATCTGACTTCCTCGCTCTGACCACTGAAAAGCCTAGAAGCAAAGATAACTCGATAAAAGTAGCTATCCTGAGGTCTAACTTGTAATTTCCAACCAGAGGATCCATGGATTCTTAAAGAGATGACTGATTTCAGAATTGGGTAAAGAAATGCACAAAATAATCTTGGGAATCTTGAAGAACCAGAAAGTTGAGGGACATCAAAGACCAGAGGGGACTGGACANACTTGTAATTTCCAACCAGAGGATCCATGGATTCTTAAAGAGATGACTGATTTCAGAATTGGGTAAAGAAATGCACAAAATAATCTTGGGAATCTTGAAGAACCAGAAAGTTGAGGGACATCAAAGACCAGAGGGGACTGGACAGAAAGTTTAGAAATCCACATAAAGAGGTCAAAAGTGGGGCCATTTAGCATAACATCCAATCAATTGGAACAAATTAAATGCATAAAAAGTCAGATATTCTACATGCTAATAGACAACATCTAATTTGTCACTGTGACAATTGCTAGAGCACCAACTCACCATTCTGATCCCTGAGAAAGGAAAATAATCATCAGTACATATGCTTTTTCTTTCTATGAGACATATTTCATGTAATTACAGTTAAAGGAATTTTCTTTTTTATTGAAAATTTTCAGGATTTAAATCTAGAAAGAGTGGTCGAAACAGGAAAACACTGTTTTGCAATATCGTGAAAAAAATGGATCTAGGCAAAGGGTATCAATGGATGCTAAAACAATGAATGAAAAGTAGAGAGGGAGTACATAATGCATGTATGAGGTTGGCAACATCAGGACCTAGTGCATATGAGCATCTATCAGAGTGAGGCAACTAGAATTTACGGGCCTTTTGAAGTGGTGCCATTAGAAATACATATCTGCATATGAAATTTTCCAATAAAAACGTTTGAACTCAAGTGTAGATCTAACTACCAGTTTTCAGGGAAATAACACATAGGAAGGAAGAGAGAGGCAATCCTCTAAACCAGTGTATTCTAACCTTTTTAGCACCAGGGGCTGCTTTCCTTGAAGACAATTTTCCATAGACCAGGGTGGGGGGATGGTTTCGGGATGACTCAAGGGCATTACATTTATTGTGCACTTTATTTCTATTATTATTACATTGTGATCTACAATGAAATAACCATACAACTGTCCATAATACAGAATCAGTGGGAGCCCTGAGCTTGTTTTCCTGGAACTAGACTGTTCCATCTAGGGGTGATGGCAGAGTGATGGGGAGCAGCTGTAAATACTGATGAAGCCTCACTCACTGGCCTGCTGCTCACCTCCTGCTGTGCGGCCTCGTTCCTAATAGACCAAGGACTGGTACTGGTCCTGGTACCAGTGTTGTGGACCCCTCTTTTAAATCCAATCCTTGGGACATTCTTCAAACCAGCCTACCTCCTCCCACTTTTCGAACAAATAAATGGCATAAAAATGGGGAGAGAGACAGTTAATTTAGTTTTAAAAGAGAGCAGTCAAGTGCAACATATGAACACATTCTCTAAATAAACTGTGAAAAGACATCTGTTTTTTGAGAATCAGGGAAATTTGACCATGGGCTGGATATTAGATGTTAATTGTTTTGAAACAAAACACACTGTGGCTATGTACATTTTGTGAAATGGTAATCTCTTCCTGCTCCAAAATCACTGCAGATGGTGACTGCAGCCCTGAAATTAAAAGACATTTACTCCTTGGAAGGAAAGTTATGACCAACCTAGATAGCATATTCAAAAGCAGAGACATTACTTTGCCAACAAAGGTCCGTCTAGTCAAGGCTATGATTTTTCCAGTGGTCATGTATGGATGTGAGAGTTGGAGTGTGAAGAAAGCTGAGAGCCAAAGAATTGATGCTTTCGAACTGTGGTGTTGGAGAAGACTCTTGAGAGTCCCTTGGACTGCAAGGAGATCCAACCAGTCCTTTCTGAAGGAGATCAGCCCTGGGGTTTCTTTGGAAGGAATGATGCTAAAGCTGAAACTCCAGTACTTTGGCCACCTCATGTGAAGAGTTGACTCATTGGAAAGGATTCTGACGCTGGGAGGAATTGAGGGCAGGAGGAGAAGGGGACAACAGAGGATGAGATGGCTGGATGGCATCACTGACTCGATAGGCGTGAGTCTGAGTGAACTCTGGGAGTTGGTGATGGACAGGGAGGCCTGGTGTTCTGCGATTCATGGGGTCGCAAAGAGTCGGACACAACTGAGCAACTGAACCAAATTAAACTGAACTGAATCTCTTCCTTAATATATTTCAGGAAATTTAATAAAGTGAGGATCTGTCTTGATTTAAAAACACTTCTGCATAGCTGCTATGGATTGAATTGTGTCCATCCCCCAATTCTGATGTTGAACCCTTAAATCCTGATGTGATGGTGTTAGGGGGTAGGGCCTTTGCAAGGTAATTAAGTTGACATGCGGTTATGATAGTAGGGTCTTCGTGATAGCATTAACCTCTCCCTCTTTTTCTGTCTTATTCTCCCTCTTCTTCCATCCCCTCTCCTACCACATATGAGAACACAGACAGAAGAGAACTGATGCAAGTCAACAAGAGTGTCTTCACCAGGAACCCAATTGTCCACTGCCTTGATTTGGCACTTCTAGTCTCCAGGCTATGACAACCTGTGGGACTAAGGGAGTAGTTTTGCAGTTATTGATGCTGAATAATGAGATACAGGGTTCATGACACTATTCTTTATTATTTTTGTCGTGTTTGAAATCATTTTGTAGTAAGAAGTTTACAAAATGTCTATTTTGAAGTCTCTGTCTTAGTGGTACCCTGAGGAGCCCAAGAAAAGCAGGTTCAGGCAGGCCCCCCAAAGACTGAGTGGTTGGAGACCCACGTGCTCTCTATCCAGCTTTTCTGTCATCTGATCACCATCACCCACAGCCAACAACCCCACCCTCACCCCCATCTGCTCCCCCGTGCTAACTTGCTTGTTCATCCAGCTGGAGACTTTGATGAGTCAGGTCATGGCCTGGAGGTGGAAGGAATGGGGACATTTTTTAAAAGAATAAACCGGGCAGCCACTTCCTGATTTTCTCTTCTTTAGTGCCATCTTCAAGTGAAGGAGAGGGCTTGGGTAGGGAGGGAACCACTAGTGGGGCTGTGGGGACATTTGGAAGGGAAGAGAAGAGGAGTTCATAGCCCAGATACCAAAGGGTGGGCAGATTGCTCAGGATCCAGGAAGGAAGAAGCACTGGGAAAAGAATGGCGCCTACCAGAGGACCAGGCCTACTGTCTTTTGGTTAACCTTACTGGAGGTCACTTCCTTCCTGCTGGAATTCCTGCTCTGGACATGAAGGGCTAGAGCTGTACTCACTGCTAATGAGCCATAGGGAGAGGGACCCCCCAGGGGCCCTTTGATTCCACTCTAACTGTGGGCATCATCCCAAGCTGGACAGCAAAATGACAGATCATCTAAAGCATTTAAAATACTTCATAATTTATCTGAGTCCTGGCATTTCCTGTTCCCAGATTCCTTTAGGAGAGCTAATTCATCAGCCCAACTCAGGTTTCTGCAGAGGCATCTACAGCCTTCCAGTTGGCAACTTCTGATTTATAACTACCTGATTTCATCACACAGAACCTCATCGCACAGAATCCAAGTGATGGAAAGTGTCAGTGGGCAAGGCCTCACACAGCTGTGTGCCAAGTGGTCTACCACTCCCAGTCATGAGCTCAGGATCCATGAGCATCACCAGGCAGTCACGGCCCCCTGCCCACCAGATGCAGCCTCAGGATACTTGGCAACACACACCTCTGAGCCACTTGTCCACTGATTGACATTGAGCTTCAGTTTGGAACAAGCGTTCTGGAGAAAGTCCAGTCTCCCTCATCCAAGAGATGGGAAACTGAACCCTGGGGTGTGTGACTCACTCTAAGGCTGCAGGTAACATAGTGAAGACTTGGGACCCAAGACCTCTGGTTCTTGGGCTGGGAGACCTCTGGGAAAGCAAAGATCTGAGGAAACTCAATTGCATCCAATGCTGGGCAGCTCTCAGAGGTCTGTAAGCGCCAGGGTGAAAATCCTTTCTCCTTGTCCCTCAAGTCTGGCTGCAATTCTATCAGCTGACTTGCCTTCCAGTAGCAACAGAGAAGCGATACTGGGAGCTGATTCTGCTGGGTTCCAGACACAGTGGAGGCAGCCCCAGCTAGAGTGGCTCCAGGAAGCAGTCATGCGGGTGGTAGCTGACTCACTCCCAGCTAAGCAGGCCCAGTCACGTGGACCTGTGTTCACAGTGAGGAGCATTTTCTGTTCAACCCTCTGGCAAATTCGATGCAGTAACTTATTATTTCCTCAGGAAACCCGTGGCGGAGTGAGGTTGGAGGCCGAGACTAGCCTAAATTCAAGGGATATGTTCCTTTTTTGATGCTCAAAATAGACTTTGGAACTGTGAAGGCCTTGAGAGGGAGTGAACCAGGCACGTTCTTTGAGGATTTGGTTTATTCATCTGATTGGATAAAAAAGACAGATGCACAGGACACATCCCTGAGTCCTAGCTGACTGTCAGTTAAGTTCCAGTCACCATTCTTCAGGGTCAGGTGCTGATGTTATTCACTAGCCACCTTCAGAGAAGGAATAGAGGAAAGAGATTGTATCCAGAGAGCAGTATGATCAGGGAACCACGGGATCATCACCCAGGGGAAGATGAATCAGGAGCTATTACTTGTCTCTTAGCTCAATCAGTTCCCTGGGGATTTAGGGGAGAGGACAAGCACATGGAGAAGCTAAGAGTCACTTGTGGTGCCCCTGGCAATAAACATCTTATGTACTGGACCCCGGGCTCAGAGGTGACTCAGCCCTGTGACAGCAGGAAGGTTGAGATTGTTCCCTGCTGGTATCTCATGAGTGAAGTATTTGATGAAGTCTCAGTGGGTGACCTGTAGCCAAGTTCCAAGAGTGGAAGGAAGATTGGAGGTGAAAAAGTAGCGATTTATTAAGCTTGGTTACCTTGGGCCTTTGCAATGGCTATTTCCCACATGTAGAATGTTCTTCTCCCATCTTTTTGCATGGCTGGTTCCTTCTCCACATTCAGCATCATCTCAAATGTGTCTCCCTCAGGCAGGTCTTCTCTGCCCACTCCAGTCTCACAAGCACAGAGCCTGATCCTTTTGAAAAGCCCATAGACACTGACCGCATTTACCTGTGTGCTTTTCATGGGCACTTGAAAGTGTGAAATTGTCATTAATTTACAGATGAGGAAACTGAGATTGAGAGGCATTAAGCATCTTCCTGAAGGATATAGGGCCTTAAGTAGTACAGCCAAGATTTGAATTCAGATCTGTCTGATGGTTAATCCAGTTGCTCCTTAGTCCTGGGCTTAGGGAACTTGGAAGCAATGCAGAGAAGACAAGAGGGTGGGGCATGGAGGGAGACACTGAGAAAGGATCTCACTATTGTCTGGGGCTCTGACCTGAGACATTGTCTTCCTGGGATACAGACTGATGGATGCCTCACCATCTGCAGTGTCACCAGCTGCCATGGCAGGGTGAAGAGCATGTGCTAATTGATGGACTGACTAGTGTGAATGAACAGTGTTGCCTGCCATTTGTCGTTGCTGTTCTTGAGTCGCTCAGTTGTGTCTGAATCTTTTGTGACCCCCATGGACCTCCAGGCTTCTCTGTTCATGGAATTTCCCAGGCAAGAATACTGGAGTTGAATGCCACTTCCTTCTCCAGGGGAATCTGCACATAACAAAACATTACTTAATTGGCTTTAAAATTCAGAATTTTGACTCTACACTCAGACTGGCATGCTACGTTGCTGTTGGAGAAGCTGGATATAAGTTCTCTCCACCTGAAGTGGAGACAGTACTGAGCACAGGACCCCAGTGGCATTAATCTTTCCCAAAGTTGACTATTTGTCATGTGATTGAAAGAATGTGTTTTGTTTTGGGAAGTAGTAGAACAATATTGATTTGATGCTGAAGCTAAAGATCCAATACAGAGTGCCTGAAGAACTATGGGTAGAGGTTGGTAACATTGTACAGGGAAGGTGACCAACCATCCCAGAGGGGAAAAAATGCAAGGCAAAGTAGTTGTCTGAGGAGATTTACAAATAGCTGAAAAAGAAGAGAAGAGAAAGGCAAATGAGAAAGAGCAAGATATACTCAACTGAATGCATAGTTCCAGAGAATAGCAAGGGGAAATAAGAAAGCCTCCTTAAGTGAACTGTGCAAGAAATAGAGGAAAAAATAGCATGAGAAAGACTAGAGATATCTTCAAGAAAACTGAAGATACCAAAGTAATATTTCATTCAAAGTTGGGCACAATAAAGGACAGAAAAGTCAAGGACCTAACAGAAACAGAAGAGATTAAGAGGAGATGGCAAGAATACATAGAAGAACTAGATTTTAAAAAGGTCTTAATGACCTGGGTGAGCCTGACGCCAGGGATACTCACATAGAGCCAGACATCCTGGAGTATAAAGTCAAATGGCCCTTAGCAAGCATTACCAGGAACAAAGCTAGTGGAGGTGAGTTATTAAAAATCCTAAAAGATGATGCTGTTAAAGTGCTGCCAACATCCAGTAGATCATAAAGAAAGCAAGTGGATGTTTTTTCTGAAATTCCCTCTCATCAATAAGTACAAAACTACTCTCTTAGTCCCACAAGTTGTCATAGACCAGAAGCTAGAAGTGCAAGATCAAAGTGGTGGACAATTGGGTTCCTGGTGAGGACCCTTCTTGACTTGCATCAATTCCCTTCTTGCTATGTTCTCACATGTCATAAGGAAGGGGAGGGAGGAAGAGGGAGAATAAGAGACAGAAAGAGGGAAAAGCTAGTCCCATCATGAGGGACAACCATCAAGACCCGATATCAACTTAATTACCTCCCAATGGACCTACCCCTTAACCATCATATCTGAATTTAAGGATTCAACATCTGAATTGGAAGGTGGACACAATTCAATCCATAGCGGCCACGCAGACCTGTTTTCAAATTAAAACACCCTCATTCATTTCTTTTTTTACTATTTATTAATTTTTCCTGAAATATTTTGAGGAAGAAATTACATTTCACAAAATATACATAAACACAATGCATTTTGTTTCCAAAATATTAACATCTAATATCCAGCCCATGGTCAAATTTCCCTGATTCTCAAAAAACAGATGTCTTTTCACAGTTTATTTAGAGAATATGTTCATATGTTGCACTTGATTGCTCTCTTTTAAAACTAAATTAACTGTCTCTCTCCCCATTTTTATGCCGTTTATTTGTTCGAAAAGTGAGAGGAGGTAGGCTGGTTTGAAGAATGTCCCAAGGATTGGGTTTAGACCAGGGCTCCACAACACTGGTGCCAGGACCAGTACCAGTCCTTGATCTATTAGGAACGAGGCCGCACAGCAGGAGGTGAGCAGCAGGCCAGTGAGTGAGGCTTCATCAGTATTTACAGCTGCTCCCCGTCACTCTGCCATCACCCCTAGATGGNTCCACAACACTGGTACCAGGACCAGTACCAGTCCTTGATCTATTAGGAACGAGGCCGCACAGCAGGAGGTGAGCAGCAGGCCAGTGAGTGAGGCTTCATCAGTATTTACAGCTGCTCCCCATCACTCTGCCATCACCCCTAGATGGAACAGTCTAGTTCCAGGAAAACAAGCTCAGGGCTCCCACTGATTCTGTATTATGGACAGTTGTATGGTTATTTCATTGTAGATCACAATGTAATAGTAATAGAAATAAAGTGCACAATAAATGTAATGCCCTTGAGTCATCCCGAAACCATCCCCCCACCCTGGTCTATGGAAAATTGTCTTCAAGGAAAGCAGCCCCTGGTGCTAAAAAGGTTAGAGTCCGCTGGTTTAGAGGATTGCCTCTCTCTTCCTTCCTATATGTTATTTCCCTGAAAACTGGTAGTTAGATCTACACTTGAGTTCAAACGTTTTTATTGGAAATTTTCATATGCAGATACGTGTTTCTAATGGTACCATCTCAAGAGGCTCATAATTTCTAGTTGCTTCACTCTGATAGATGCTCGTATGCACTAGGTCCTGATGTTGCCAACCTCATACAGGCATTATGTATTCCCTCTCTAACTTTCATTCATTGTTTTAGCATCCATTGATACCCTTTGCCTAGATCCATTTTTTCACGAAGATGTTGCAAAACAGTGCTTTCCTGTTTCTACCACTCTTTCTGAATTTAATTACTGAAATTCTTCAATAAAAAAGGAGATTCTTTGGAGAGATTGGACAATACCCTCCACTATTCTTGCCTGGAGACGAGGAGAGGGAAGGAGAGGGTGAGATGTATGGAAACTTACATTATCGTATGTAAAATAGATAGCCAATGGGAATTTGCTGTATGGCTCAAGAACCTCAAAAAGAGGCTCTGTATCAACCTAGAGGAGTGGAATGGGGAGGGATATGGGAGGGAACTTTGAAAAGGAAGGCATATATGTACCCCGATGGCTGATTCTTGTTGAGGTTTGACAGAAAACAGCAAAGTTCTGTAAAGCAATTATCCTTCAATAAAAAATAAATTAATTTTTTAAAAGGTTTCTTTAACTGCAGTTACATGAAATATGCTTCATATAAACAAAAGCAGCATAAATATTGATAATTATTTTCCTTTCTCAGTGCTCAGAATGGTGAGTTGATGCCCTAGCAATCTGTCACAGTAACCAATTAGATGTTGTCTTTTAGCTGTTAAAATATCTGACTTTTTAATCCATTTAATTTGTTCCAAAATATTGGATATTATGGCAAACTTTTCTCACTTTTGGCCTCTTAATATGAAATTCTAAACTTTCTGTCCAGTCCCCTCTGGCCTTTGACACCTGTCAACTTTCTGGACCTTCAAGATTCCCAAGATTATTTGGTGCATTTCTTTACCCAATTCTGAAATCAGTCATCTCTTTAAGAATCCATGAATCCTCTGGTGGGAAATGCATTTAGAAAGCACAACTTAGACCTCAGGATAGCTATAGTTATCAAGTTGTCATTGCTTCTAGGCTTTTCAGTGTTGAGAGCCAGATTTTCCTTAAATAAATAAAAAGGAATGTAATTGGTTGGTACAAACTTATGCTTTCAACAGAAGTTTTAAGATAGTGGGGTTTTACTTAAGCTCCATTATGTGTGAACCTCTTTTCTCTAACCACTGAAAATCTTACTTCAGAACATTAGCTTTAATTACTGAATTGCTTTATTTTTTTAAGCTTTTTTTTTTTTACTTTATTTTACTTTACAATACTCTATTGGCTTTGCCATACATCAACATGAATCCACCACAGGTGTACACGAGCTCCCAATCCTGAATCCCTCTCCCACCNGCAGTGATTTTGGAGCCCCCCAAAATAGTCTGACACTGTTTCCACTGTTTCCCCATCTATTTCCCATGACCTGAGCAAAACATTTAACCTCTCTGTTACCCAAACATTTAACCTTCTCTGTTATCTATAAAACAGAGAAAATGCTAGCTAATCCACTATCTGTTGTAAGAATTCTTAACCACACACGTAAAACATTTAATAATAATATCTAGTTTACAGAAGATGCTCAATACATACTGGATTGGCTTAATTATGGAAAAGTTCATTTGGGTTTTTCCATAAGATGTTGAGGGAAACCCTGAACAAACTTTTTAGCCAACTCAATATTATATAGTATTGATATAATTATTATTGCTCAACTGGGGATATTTAATTTTTTGAGTGAGAAAAGCCATTTGTATTAAAAAAAATTTTTTTTTTTTTTGTCTAAGAACTAGCTGAAGAATGTGAGGAATAAAAATAAAGATGAGATATTTTAGGAACAGAGAGCATCCACATTCAGTCTAATGTCCTGGCTCATTTTCTAGAACATTTCATTTAATTTAGCTTTCCTGAGTTTTTCACCAGACTTCTCCTACATAGCTCATTGAAAAGAGCGAGGTTATGTAACCAGGGCACACATTCTATTAACTCCAAGGATCCCAGAGACTCTTTTTGCCTCCTGTCTTTGTATGTGTGTGTCAGTCACTCAATCATATCCCACTCTTTGCAACCCTATGGACTGTAGTCCACCAGGCTCCTCTGTCCATGGAATTTTCCAGGCAAGAATACTGGAGTGGGTTGTCATTTCCTTCTCCAGGGGATTTTCCTAAGTCAGGAATCAAACCTGCATCTCTTGCATTGGCAGGTGGATTCTTTACCACTAGCACCAGGTGGGAAGCCCCCTGTTTTTGTTTCATTATATGCACATCTTTGAAGATGTGGGCTTAAAATTTACACTGAGGTCACTTGTTATTTTGCTTTGGAATTTTTCTTATTATAAACCTAGATACAGTGAAATCCTTAAATGAAGCTATTTTACAAATATATTTCCAAGAGTTATTCTTCTTTATTGATATGTAGCTTGGTATGTTCTATCCAACTAGACTAGTTTTAGGAGAGGAAGGTGGAAACAGTAGATGTTCAAAGTGCTTAGAACAAACTGCACAAATCAATACAACAGCCCTGGAGAATGCACTCACATTCAGTGTGAATAAAACCCATCCTTAACTTTAATCCATCACATTTGCTTGTATCAGAACATCTCAAGGCAAGATCTTCCTCTACCTCCTTTGAAACACCTTATCTCCAAAATCCACAAGAAATTGAATCATGTCTCTTTTTAATTCTAAAATTATAATCATATGGTGGAATCTAAATGTTAGTCTGGATCTCTCGTTCCAAATTAAATTAATTCTCAAAAGCAAACCTAAATTAGAGATAACCATATGCTCTCATCTCAAACACAGGCACACCAAGCTATTTCTAGGATGTCATTACATTATGTAATCATCAGTGATTTCATTTTTAGGTTTTCTTTATATTATACTGACTGCAGGAAAATCTAGGTTAGTAAGCATGATATCATGTATAACTCATGAACAAATTATATCAGTAACACCTGCAGATCATACATAAAAACACCAGGATAGAAGCCAGAAAAAGGCTTGGAGCACAGCCAAATGCCAGTCTCAAAGGCCACATCCAGCACAGGCAAAGTAACACTGAACTGAGTCTGCAAGTGATGAATGGGCCCGGGGAGGCACAGCCATATCATCGGTCATCATCATTGTTATTTGGAGGTGCCTCCTGGCATGACAATAGCGGTTAGGGAAAAGAGGAGACGTTACCAAGTTACTGGAAAGCTATTAGTGTCTCTGCTCATTAAACTAACTTACTTTCTTCTTTTTTAAAGTTAAACAATGCACCCCAATATCACAGCTGCTTCTGTACAGACACGAGGAAAGCCTCTATCAAGTAGAGGGAAGAACACACAGGAATCCTTTGTGGAAAGGCCAAGTGCTCACAGACAGCCGAGACTAAGAAGGCAAACCATGCAGCCAGGAGGCCATGCAGCGCTCAGAAAGAGATGTCCTCATCTGAAGAAAAGCAACGGCAGTGCTTCTAATAAGAAATACCATCCTCAGATAGGCTAAGGAAATGGCCACCCACTCCAGTATCCTTGCCTGGAAAATTCCATGGACGGAGGAGCCTGGCTGACTGCAGTCCATGGAACAGTCCATGGAATTGCAAAGAGTCAGACATGACTGAAAGACTAACATTACTACTACAGATAGGCCAAAGATGTATCTAGCTCAATGTTGCCTTACATAGCAGCCCTAAGCACTTTTTTCTGGAAGGCTCTGACTGCTATCATTGTCAGCAACCTTAATTAAAAAAAGAAAGGTTAGGTGTGTACCTAGACCTCCTATACTTTTATAAATGTGTAGTGTTATCCTAGAAAAGTTTAATGGTTCCCATAGGGAATTGTAACTCGTGGGATGGTTCTTTACTCTCCCAATTGAAAGGGACTTATGTCCTGGAAAGAAGAGATTCTCAATGCTTTAACTGGTAATCGGCCAGAAAATGGAATAGGAAGCCTGTCATTCACAGAAAGAAAAAGAAAGTAGAAGTCCAGAGGGCCTTTCATTTATCATTGTTAGAGAATATCAGAAACCACAGATTAAGATTAGAATAATCTTAAAGGGTATCATCTTCTCTGTATGTTATTTTGACTTTACTCAGACTATTTCTCAATATAAATCTAAAAAGACACAGGGGAACTTCTTGGCCAGTTTTTGGTTGAAAGTCTGTAATCAAAGGATAAAGGGGGATGGCTGAAGTTTCAAAGACTACTTTTGTCTGGAAATCAAGCCTTTGAACTCCGCTTCCAGCTGGGCCATAGAGATAGAGTTCAGAGGCCTGTAGAGAGTAGGAAGACTTGTAAAAGAACTTCTCTCCATGGAGATGGATCATAAGAACCTATTTCCTCAGGCTTAAAGACCTAGACATGACCCGATATCCTGTTTAATAGTGAAAAATTGGAAGTTTTTATTTTGCTATCCTGCTGTCTTCACTTCTATACAACGTTGATCATACCCAGTAAATTAAGACATTTTAAAAGAACATAAGAATTTAAAGGAAGAAAAACTGTCACTATTTGTCAATAATAGAATCAAGCATGAAGAAAATCGAAAATCATCCTACGTAAATCTTCAAACAATAGAATTTGGCAAGGTCATTGAATACAATGGATGGTCATTGGTCATAAAGAGTCAGACACAACTGAGCAACTTTCATTTTCACTTGGATACAAAATTCAATATACAAAATATACAAGTCAATTGTTTTTCTGTAAACAAGGAACACTTAGAAAACAAATATTTTTAAAGAATTAATTTACCACAGCATCAAAAATATCAATAGAGAACCAGGGAGTCAATCTTATGAAAGGTGGACAAGACCTCCAGATGAGAAATTATAAAACCTTACTGGGAAATATTAAGACCTAAATTAACAGGAGACCTATCATGTAAATAATTTGGAAGATTTTGAAAAGATGTTAATTCTCCACAAACTGACTTATAAATGCATTGCATACTAATAAAAATACCAGTGCACTCACATGTGAATGTACATGTGCCTGCCTTTTTTAACTTGATAACTCCTTAAATTTGCTTAGAAATGCATATAATATGAAACCACTATGAATAACAATGATACTTTTAAACAAAAAAGAAGAATGTGGGACAACATGTTTTACTGATGTCAAAATATAAAGTTATAACAATAAAGACATTGTGGTATTGGCAGAAAAAAATGGGCAAATAGATGAGGGGACAAAATGGAGAGCTCAGGGGAAAAAAAACCTCAGGAAATAAAAATATGCTAGATTTATGAGAGAATTGGCACCAAGGATCAATGGGGAAAGATGAACTTTATATAGTTCATCTTTTTATAGTTCCAGGATAAATATCTGTTTGAAAAGGTATTTAACTTGAACACCTATCTCATACCATTTACAATTTCATCTAGATAAAAACTAAATATGAAAGTCAACTATATAAAACTATTAGAAGAAACTATATGAGAATTATCTTTCAATCTTGAGGTTTAAAAATATTCTCTTTTTATATAACAACTTTATTAAGTTATAAATAACATACTATAAAAATCATTCCTTTAAAGTATACAAGTCAGTGACTTTCATATATTCACTGAGTGGTATGATCACCACCACTTTCCAATCTTAGAATGTTTTTAATTCCTAACTCCCCAAACCTCCTTTATCCTTCACCTTTACTCTGCCTCCCAGTCACTACAACTATTATACTTTCTGTCTCTGTGAATGTGACTATCCTAGACATCTCATTTAAAAGGAATTATACAATATTTTGTCCTCTGTGACTGCCTTCATTCACTTAGCATAATGTTTTTAAGGTTCATCCACATTGCAATAAGCATGTATCAACAATTTATTCCTTGTTATGAATGAATACTATTCCACTTTTTGGATATACCACATTTTGTTTATTCAGTCATCAGGCGATGGAGATTTAGGTCATTTACACTTTTTGGCTATTATTATGAATAAATACTTCAGTGTACATTCATGTGCAGATTTTTTTTTGGCAGACATGTTTTCATTTCTCTTTTACTACCCAGGAGCGGCATTGCTGTATTATATGACATTACTATGTTTAACATTTGGAAGAACTGCCCAACTGTTTTCATAGTGGCTATACCATTTTACATCTCCACCAGCAGTATATGAGGGTTTCATTTTCTCCACAAACCTGTCAACACTTGGTATTGTCTATCTTTTAATTTTAGCCATTTTAGTGATTATGAAGCACTTTCCTATAGTGGTTCTGATTTGCATTTTTAAATGGCTAGTGATGTTGAGCATATTTTCATGTGCTTATTGACCATTTTTATATCTTATTTGGGCCAATGTCTTATTCAACTTTCTTTTCCATATTTTTCATTGGCTTATCTTTATTATTGACTTGTAAAAGTCCTTTATTCATTCTGGATATGCTTCTTGCCAAATATATAATTTTCAAATGTTTTCTCCCATTTTGTGGGTTTTTTTTCCCACTTTCATGATGGCTTCCTCTGAAGCACAAAAGTTTTTTAATTTAGATGAAGCTTAATTTATATTGATATATTTTTTCTTTTGTAATTTGTGCTCTCGGTATTACATATAAGAAACTATCACCTAACTTAAGTCTTCAAGATGTACTCCAAGGCTTTCTCCTAAGAATTTCATAGTTTCAGCTTTTTCCTTAGAATTATGATCTATTTTTATTTCATTTTTGTGTGTGGTATGAGGTAGAGATTCAGATTCATGTGTTTGAATGTAGATATACAGTTTCCTGGCACCACTTGTTGAAAAGACTCCTCTACCTCCATAAATTGACCTTGGTTCCCATACTGAAAATCAATTGACCATAAATGTAAGGCTCTATTTCTGCACTCTTAATTCGATTACAGCAATCTATATGTCTATTCTTATGATAGTACTACACTGTCTCAATTATTATAACTCTATAGTAAGTGTTGAAATTGAGAAGTATGACATCTCCAACTATGTTTTTCTAGACTCTTTGGCTAATTTTGGTTTGTGATAATTCCATATGAATTTTAGGATAAGTTTGTCAATTACTTCAAAAAAATGCAACTTAATAAGGATTACAATTCAATGTGTAGATCAGTTGGAAAGTACTACCATCTTAACAATATTGTCTTTTGATCCATGAATGTGAAATGTCTATTTATTTATGTCTTCTTTAATTCTTTTAACAAAATTTTGTAGATGTGCATCTTGTCCTTTTTTTGTTAAATCTACTTCTAAGAATTTTACTCTTATTTTTGGTATATGCTCAAAAAATTATTTTATTTATTTCACGTTCAGATTTTTCACTGATAGTGTAAAAAATTTTTATATGTTGACCATGTCCTACAATCCCGATAAACTAATGTATTACTTTTATTACTTTTCAGTGTATTCTTTAGAATTTTCTATATACAAGATCATCTCATTTGTGAAGAGAGATCATTTTACTTCTTTCTGATACCGATGTTTTTTACTTCTTTTACTTGTCTAATTCCTCCTCTCATGTTGAATAGAAGTGGCAAGAAGAGATATCTGTCTTATTCCTGGTCTTAAAGAAAAGGCATTCAGTCTTTAAACACTATGTCTGAGATTAGCTATGAATTTGTATAGGTGTCCCCTATCAGGCTGAGTAATTTTTTCAGTTGTACTTATCCATTAAATTGGGAAAAAATAAAAGTCTTACAATAGTTAACATAGACAATGATATAAGCATCAGGAACTATTCTGGTAGGAGTGTAAGTTGTTATGGCAACATTAAAAAACTGCTTTATCTTGTAAAATTGAATGTAGGTAAACATTTTAATTTAGCAATTTCACCCATAGGTATATACTCTAAATATATGGTTGCTCATGTATACTAGGATTCACATAATAAAATGTTAGTAGAATACACTTAAAACTATAAAGCATTAATGAAAGAAAGTAAGAAGATACAAATAAATGGAAAGATATTCCACGTTCATGGATTGAAGGAATTAATACTGTTAAAAGGCTCATACTATTCTAAATAGTTCTGAAATGAACACTGGGGTGCATGGATCCTTTCAGACCATGTTTTTCTCTAGATATATACCCAGGAATGGGACTGCAGGATTATATGGTAGCTCTGTCTTTAGTTTTTAAGGAATCTCCACAGCTGAGACATGGAAGCAGTATAAATGTCCTTGATCAACAGAGGAAGGGATAGAGAAGTTGTGGTACATATATACAATGGAATATTACTCAGCTATCAAAAGAATGAAATGGTGTTATTGCAGCAACATGGGTGAACCTAAAGACTGTCATATTGAGTGAAGCAAGTCAAAGAATATGCCAGCAAATTCGGAAAACTCAGCAGTGGCCACAGGACTGGAAAAGGTCAGTTTTCATTCCAATCCAAAAGAAAGGCAATGCCAAAGAATGTTCAAACTACCACACAGTTGCCCTCATCTCACATGATAGTAAAGTAATGCTCAAAATTCTCCAAGCCAGGCTTCAGCAATACGTGAACCATGAACTTCCAGATGTTCAAGCTAGTTTTAGAAAAGGCAGAGGAACCAGAGATCAAATTGCCAACATCTGCTGGATCATGGAAACAGCAAGAGAGTTCCAGAAAAATATCTATTTCTGTTTTATTAGTTAATGTTGGTCACTCAGTCATACCCAGCTCTTTGCAACCCCATGGACTGCAGCCCTCTGTCCATGAGATTTTGCAAGCAAGGATACTGGAGTGGGTTGCCATTTCCTTCTCCAGGGGATCTTTCCAACCCAGGAATCGAACCCAGNTGTGGAATCTTTATTCCTGACCAGAGATCAAGCCCTGAGCCTTTGAAGTGGGAGCACTGACTCCAAGACCCTAGACAACCAGAGAACTAACCCTAGGGAGTATCAAATAGTGAGAACTCACACAAAGGAAACCACTTGAATACAAGACCCGGCATCACCCAACCACCAGCAGCACCCTGTGAAGGATGCCTCATGTAAACAACAAACAAAACAAAAATACAAACCTAGTCATCAGCAGACAGGAGTACCATCTCACACAGCCTTGCCCATCAGAGGAAAAACAATCAAACAAACAAAAACTCAGCACAAATTCTACCCTATACAAAGCCCACACAAACCACTGATGGCTAACAAACACATGAAAAGACGCTCAACATAGCTCATTTATTAGAGAAATGCAAATCAAAACTACAATGAGATATCACCTTACACCGGTCAGAATGTCCCTCATCAAAACGTCTACAAACAATAAATGTTGGAAAGGGTGTGGAGAAAAGAGAACACTCTTGCACTGTTGGTGGGAATGTAAATTGATACAGCCACAAGGGAAGGCAGTATGGAGATTCCTTTTTATTTTTTATTTTTTTTAACATCAAAAATCATTTATATGGGANTACAAACAATAAATGTTGGAAAGGGTGTGGAGAAAAGAGAACACTCTTGCACTGTTGGTGGGAATGTAAATTGATACAGCCACAAGGGAAGGCAGTATGGAGATTCCTTTTTATTTTTTATTTTTTTTAACATCAAAAATCATTTATATGGGAATTAGAACCATTTAAAGCATTTGTACAAATTTGCAAATAACAAAATACACGAGCTCCCAATCCTGAATCCCCTTCCCACCTCCCATCCCACAACATCTCTCTGGAATAAAACCACCATATGACCCAGCAATCTCACTCCTAGGCATATACCCTGAGGAAACCAAAATGGAACGAGACACATATATCCCATTGTTCATTGCAACACTATTTATAATAGCTCGAACATGTAAGCAACCTAGATGTCTACTGACAGATGAATGGATAAATAAGTTGTGGTATGTATACACAATGGAATATTACGCGGCCATAAAAAGGCACACATCTGGGTCAGTTCTAATGAGGTGGATGAACCTAGAACCTATTATACAGAGTGAAGTGAGTCAGAAAGAGGAAAATAAATACTGTATTCTAACACACATACATGGGTCTAGAAAAATGGTACTGAAGAATTTATTTATAGTGCAATAGTGGAGAAACAGACACAGAGAATAGACTTATGGACATGGGGAGAGGAGAGGAGAGGGTGAGGTGTATGGAAAGAGGAACGTGGAAACTTACATTACCATATGTAAAATAGATAGCCAAAGTAAGTTTGCTGTATGGCTCAGGAAACTCAAACAGGGGCTCTGTATCAACCTAGAAGGGTGGGATGGGGAGGGAGACGGGAGGGAGTTTCAAAAAGGAGGGGATATATGGATACCTATGGCTGATTCATGTTGAGATTTAACAGAATACAGCAAAATTCTATAAAACAATTATCCTTCTATGAAAAATAAATTAATTAAAATTTAAAATAAAACAAAACAAAATACTTGCATTTTTAGTGTCTAAGGTAAAATGCTATGTAACTGAAAAACAGGGCATAGAATTAAGCCTTTCTCTCCCTTTGGAAATATATATAGTATAATGAAGACTAAGCTCTTTTTTTGTAAGGTCAGAAAATCATTCTTTTGTAAATATTAAGGAGGAAAGTATCAGTTTTTACAAAAAGGAAATTTAGGAAGAGGAATGGCTGTCTATTAAATTATAAGTCAAGGAAACAAAATAAATTTTGTTGAAAAAATTAAAGGTTATACATTGGTCAGAACTAATGAGGGAAAAGAATGAAACTTCCTTTCTTTGTACCTTTTTGCTTTCCTCTCTGACATCAAGGATAATTTTTCGTCTTATATAAATTGACTCAGTTTTAAGTTGCAACTTCCAGTAGACAGAGAATCTCATAAGAAATATGGATTCAACTTCCAGATGACCAACTTGTTGGCCCAGTTTCCAGGACAGAAGCCAAGATTTGATTTAAAATAAAGAACCAGATAGTTTCTCAGCAAAGTTTGTTGCCTGATTATCCAGAGAGCCTGCTCAAGACTCCCGTTTAATTTGTCCAAGGCACACTTTGTAGTTTTCCACTCATTACAGCTTGCAACAACATGCCATATGATTTATGTCTTCTTTCAAATGTAAGCTCACCTTGCCCGGATGGGCAGTTTTCCTCCTGCCTTGCTGGCTTCCTTTTCTAAGGCTCCTTTAGCTCTTCATTCTATAACAGTGGAATTTCTCAAAGTTTAACCCTTGGTTCTCTTTACACAGCAGAAGACATAGATCTCTCTGCAGAGGATTTCATCAACTGCTGTGGCTTTTGTTACTGTCAGAATGCTGAAGACTACCAAAAGCATACCTCTAGACCAGGCTTCCCTCTGAGCTCCAGCTCCCAAAGTCTACAGACAGCTAACATTTAGTGACTGTTCACCAAGTGCTCTGACAAGTGCCGTAATGCACATTTTTAATTTAGTCTTTTATATATTATCATATTTTATCCTTTTGTTTGTTTTCAAGTATACATATAATATTGATAAGATATACATTCTTATGAAAACTACAAAAAAAAATCAGTAATATCAGTCTGCCTATTATTCAACTTCCTATACCACCTCATCTCCTGCTCATCCTCAAGTATCTACTGTTAGTTTGATGTATGTTCTCATTTAATTTGCACAACTCAAGGGAGGTGCTGTTGTAGTTGTCTCCATTTTAAAGATGGGGAAAAGGATATATAAGATTATTTTTAACTTTACCTAATACTTCATGGATGGTAAGTGACAGCATAGGTAATTCAAACTCGGTCCACCTCACTTCAGCACCTTCACTCTTCCATTTCTATGTTGTCTACTCAATTGGGTATTTCTCAGAGACACACCAGATTCAACTTTTCCTGCACTGTACCCACTCATCAAGTCTCATCCTTCTCTTGGGTCTTAATGTCTGCAGATGACACAATCAAATACCTATTTGTTCACTGAGAAAATAAAATACCCTTTCCCCTTTCATAATTTATAACTAATCACTCACCAAACCTCACTGATGTGACTCAGATCTATGAGAATTTTATCATCAGAGGTGCCACCAGAACCTCTTGACTAAATCTGCTTTCAGATTTGCATGTGTGAGTGCTAAGTTGCTACAGTCATGTCCATCTCTTTGCCACCCTATGGACTATGGCTTGTCAGGATCCTCTGTTCCTGTGATTCTCCAGGGAAGAATACTAGAGTGGGTTGCTTTCTGACTTGCAACCTTCCAAATCACCTCTGCACAACTGCCAAACGGACCTTTAAAAAATACTCACATTGAAGTGTACCCCTCTCCTTAAAATCTTTGGCTTCCCATTGCCCTTAGAATACAGTACAAAATTATTGTCTGGCTTACGAGGCTCTGTTAGTCTGGTCTCTGCCCACTTCCCTGGTCTTCTTTCAGTCTCTGTCCTCCAGGCACACTGGTCTTCCCTCAGTTCCTCAAACAACTCAACCCCCTTTCAGCCGTAGAGTTTTCACACATGCTGTTCCTTGTATTTGGAGCTCTTTTTCCCTCTTTCTTATAAACTTTATAACTCTGTTCAGCATGTGAGCCTTGAGCTGCCCAGGAGGGCCTTTGCTGTCCCTTCAGTCTGTTTCTAGTTTCACTTAGACATGCTCTTCTATCACTCTTTCCCTGGAGAAGGAAATGGCAACCCACTCCAGTATTATTCCCTGGAAAATTCCATGGACAGAGGAGCCTGGTGGGCTACAGTCCATGGGGTTGCAAAGAATTGGACACGACTGAGCACATGGTCTCATATCACCTTTTACTTTGGATTTATTCCATTTATCATCACATAATTAATTCACTAGCCCAAAATAATGTTTCCCCTACTAGACCATAAGCTCTAGAAGGACAAGAACATTGTGTCTCTCACTCAACCCTGTGCCTGGAAGATAGCAGTCATCTAATAATTTATGAAATGAAATTCAGCCTGACACTCAGTAAGTAGCTTTCTTAGTAAGTCACTTAGTTGGCTCTCAAGTTTCCATTCCTGGAAACAGAAATGGCAGAACTAGCTTAGAGTCACATTACTTCTTTCAGGCAAGTGGGTTCACTCCCTGAAGGCCTGGCCTCTGATAAGAGTATCTCGAATTTTAAAAGTTCAAGGAGCTAAGGATATTCTCCAATGAAAGTCCCTTGGGAATAGAAATGGGGCCCTTCAAATCTGGGCCTTTTCTCCTTTCCTCTCCCCTCCAACCTAAGAATCACCAGAGGAAGTCTAAACATCACAAAGCAAGATTACTCAGAAATCTTTTGCAAATTCACTTCCCTGTATATTTCTGAACAGTACTGCTTTAATTGATTCAAGTTTGCCCAATTGGATTCTAATTTCAAGACAACTCCCAAAACAATTCACCACAGAATAAAACATTGGAATTATGGCAAGTATAATTAAAATGCCCTTGCATTCTAATGTTGTCTCTTCCTCCACGGCTTGCGCCCACAGTGGGTTTTCTGTACCAACAAAGAAACAGCTGTATGATCAGCAGGAGTCCATCTGTGTGCGTCCATCTGTGGCTTCTTTTGCACTTGTACCAAGAGGATCTGGAAAAGCAGAATGCGTTCCACTCTTGATTCTACTGTTTTCCATTATTTCATGTGTACAAAAAATAAGAGTGAAAGAGTTTGGGGGGCCCTCTCTTAAACTGGTACTTCCAAGAAGTTCAAGGGTAGCTAATAATACTTCTTCTGATTTATACCATTATCAAGAATTCAGAATCAGTTAAGGATGTGTGTGTCCCTAACAGGAGGAGGCCAGTCCCTATCACTTTACTTGAGAATGAACTGTAATGTTCAGGCCAATGGCGCTATGACGGTGACTCACTCAACATAGAAATCTGAAAAAAGGAAAATGATGAGGCACCTAGTACTTCAGAAGTTGTCAAACTTCTCCATTCCCAATACTTCCTTCCTTCTCCACCATCAAACTCCTATCACAAAATTCATGAAGCAGGTTCATGTTGAACTTGTCATCTCAGCAGACTTGAAACCCTAGGGAATAGGAAATGTCCTGGAAGTTGTAGTGTTCTAACTCTGGACAATCGCTTTCATCAGCTTTCTAAAAGTTTGTTCTCTGCAGCTGTTTTTTAGGCCATTGTCATCATAGGCTCTATTTTTAACATGCATGTAAGGAATGACCCAGAAATCTCTTATCCTTCATTTCAAGCGTCACCTCTTCAAAAGGTCTTCCCCAGTTTCTCAAGAAGGAGTTAAGTGCTCATTCTGTTTGTCTCTTATTGTTTGTATCAGTTCATAGGTATCTATGATTACAATGCTATAATTTTTACTTACATGTCTAAATTCTTCACTGATTCTAATGTTTCCTATTTTTGCTTATATCTCTAGACTCTAAAATATGAATAAATGAGTGAATGAATAAGATTTGTTTTTTGATTTTTATTAATTTCTTAATGGTACAGCAAAATATACCAGACAAGTAAAAACTATGAAGTGCAGGCGGATACCCATTGTCCAGAATATACTATATAACCCATGGGCAGGAAAAAGTTTCTTTGAAGAAATCAACCATAAACTCAAATTCCCAGTTTAGCTCCTCATGTCTACCTTCTATCCAATCATATTTTTGCATTTTAAATATAAAGAATGAGAAATCAGCTCTAATTATGTAACTGTGACAGCTTACTTTATCTTGCCAAACTTTAATTTCCCAAACTAAGGCTTGCAGGGCTGGTGTGAGCTAATGCACAGTGCACAGAACAGCATTGATTACAGTGTCTGACAGACAGTGAATGGTGAACACTCAACTCTCATTCTTATGAATATTAGGAACTTAACACACATTTTGATTTTCCTCTATTCTCCCTGTATCTGTGCTGTTACAAAGTTGTTAGCCATAAATAAATGATCAAAAGACAGGAAATGAGAGGGAAAATGTGAAATAAAAACAGCCTAAAACCCAGAAAATCCATCTTTGAAGAGTAATGCTATATTTCATTTATATCAGATCCACATGCAATCTAGCTTAAGGAATTTTCACTACTCACATGTCATGTCTTCTTTGATAACTAATGGTTTGACATATCTTCTGGCTCAAAAGACTTAGCACGCTATGGTGCAGGGGATGTGTTTACTGGGGACAGCTGCCACAAAAGAGGCTCTGCAGATGAACTTTATTTAACGAGCTGATTTCAGACATCAACAATCAAGAGAGAGAGAGAGACTAAAGCACTGGTTTCATAACTACAGTATTCTAGTTAAAATTCATGGACAAAAGATTGTAATATAACGAAGGGTAACTACATTCAAATCTGCTTTTCTATCAGTGACTCCAAAAGGTCTTTTTTTTTGCCTTACTATAAAAAAGTAAACTGAATATCAATTAAAGACCAAACTTGGGGCATGAAAAACAAAATAAAACAAAGCAGATAAATTCCTAAGATTTCCATCATGTGCACCACAATCTCTCACTTGCCACCCAAGTAATCACATATTGGGGTCCTGAGAGATGTCAGATTTTCTGCTTTTAATGGGGGATTCTTAGTTAAATAAAAACAGTCCTTGTTTTCAAGAAACTTATGTTCTAACAGATAAGACCAGCTAATAAATTAAAATTGTTATACTCGGCATAAGTATTATTGTAACAATAATAACATGGCACTTGTAGAGCCCAGAAGAGACAGAAAATCAGGGAAGTCTTCCTGAAAGAAGTGGTATATGCTAAATTTTACAGTATAATCAAGAGATATTAGTCACAGAAGGAGGAGATGGGTAACCAAGGGGAGGACCCACATGTGCAAAGGTGTGAAGGCCAACAGTGTAACTTGTTCAGGGAGCTACAAATAGATCACCATGGTGCAAATGGGGTAATATGGAGGCCAGAGATGGGAGTCAAGGATGGAAAAATAGCTTAAGATCTCCAGGAGACTTGAGTGTAAGGGCTTAATTTTTTCCATCAAAGCTATGTAAGGTGGAAAGTGACATAACCAGATTTGCATTGCAGATCACTTTAGCTGAATTATAGAGAATGGACCAGATATAGAGAGACATCAAACTTTATCACCCATAGGAAATACATAGCAAATAGTACCCTTAAACACAGAGAACTAAAGAATAGTTTCACAAAGCAAAACAGAGTTGCACTGCATGTGATGCACTGATATTTTCTGTTCTGTTTCATTGTTTAAAATTCTGGTCTCAGCCTTCAGTTGACCTCTTAACTCTAACGGGATGTGACCTATGGTTTGAAAAACCCTTGATAAGAAAAAACAGACTGGAGTCAGGAAGATCAGATAGGAGGTTATTATAGTAATTCAAGCAAAAAAGAGATGTGGACCTCAGCTAAGACAACATAATGAAAAGGATCTGATAGCTTTTGCCTTATTATTAAAGCTCGGTTTATTTTAGTTGCTATAACCTAGAAAAGTAAACTTTGGCAGCATTAGTGCACTTATGAGATAATCATCAACTGAGTGCCTACGTCACACTGTGCAAAGAGCTTTACACATATATTAACTCTAACTCTGACTGTAACACTGCAGAACAGATATTTTCTCTGTTTTACAGATAGGAACACCAAAAGCCCAAGGAAATCAAGTAGATTTGACAAAGTCATGTATTTGAAATTAGCAGGTAGGTGCACAGCCAATCTATTGAGTGCTAGCTAATTTGTATTAACTACTGTAGTAGTTATGTAGCAGTAATATAGTACTTTGATGATTATTTAGCTTATTTCCAGCTTTTTGCTGTTATAAACAATGTTATAGACATTTGGGGGTCTATGTACCAGAGTTTCTTAAGAGAAAAATTCTTGGATTATAAGCTAGAGTTATCTTATATTTTATCCTTATTAATGATCCATCTATCAATTACACTCTACTGAGTCTTTCGGCACATGCAGTAGCTGGATTTTTCTATAGGCCTTTTATACATCTATGTGAGTGAAAGTTGCTCAGTCCTATTTGACTCTTTGTAACCCCATGGACTATACAATCCATGGTATTCTCCAGGCCAGAATACTGGAGTGGGTAGCCTTTCCTTTCTCCAGGGGATCTTCCCAACCCAGGGATGGAACCCAGGTCTCCTGCATTGTAGGCAGATTCTTTACCAGATGAGTGACAAGGGAAGTCCTTCTGCATCTATGGAAGTGATCGTATGATTTTGTGTTGTAGTTCTATTAGTATTATAAATCTTTAATGTTTATGATTTTGTATTGTAGTTCTATTATTATTGTGAATCTTTAATATTTTCTGTTAGTACGATAGATTTTTAACATTTTCTCTGAAATTAAATACTCTTGTGTTATTAGAATCAGTTCACTTTAGTCACTCAGTCATGTTTGACTCTTTGTGACCCCATGGACTGCAGCACACCAGGCCTCCATGTCCATCACCAACTTCTGGAGTCTACCCAAACTCATGTCTATCGAGTTGGTGACTCCATCCAACCATCTCATCCTCTCTCGTCCCCTTCTCCTCCTGCCCTCAATCTTTCCCAACATCAGGATCTTTTCAAATGAGTCAGCTCTCCCCATCAGGTGGCCAAAATAATGGAATTTCAGCTTCAACATCAGTCCTTCCAATGAACACACAGGACTGATCTCCTTTACAATGGACTGGTTGTATATCCTTGCAGTTCAAGAGACTCTCAAGAGTCTTCTTCAACAACACAGTTCAAAAGCATTAATCCTCGGTGCTCAGCTTTCTTTTTTTTTGGTGATGTTTTATTTTATTTTTCAATTCTTTCTTTCTTTCTTTCTTTTTTACTTTGTTTTACTTTACAATACTCTATTGGCTTGGCCATACATCGACATGAATCCACCACAGGTATACACGAGCTCCCAATAGTCCAACTCTCACATCCATACATAAATAACTACTGGAAAACCATAGCCTTGACTAGACAGACCTTTGTTGGCAAAGTAATTTCTCTGCTTTTAAATATGCTGTCTAGGTTGATCATAACTTTTCTTCCAAAAGTAAGTGTCTTTCAATATCATGGCTGCAGTCACTATCTGTAGTGATTTTGAAGCTGCAAAATAAAAAATAAAGTCAGCCACTGTTTCCCCATCTATTTCCCATGAAATGATGGGACCAGATGCTATGATCTTAGTTTTCTGAATGTTGAGCTTTAAGCCAACTTTTTCACTCTCCTCTTTCACTTTCATCAAGAGGCTTTTTAGTTCTTCTTCACTTTCTGCCATCAGGGTGGTGTCATCTGCATATCTGAGGTTATTGATATTNAAAATAGTCAGCCACTGTTTACCCATCTATTTGCCATGAAATGATGGGACCAGATGCCATGATCTTAGTTTTCTGAATGTTGAGCTTTAAGCCAACTTTTTCACTCTCCTCTTTCACTTTCATCAAGAGGCTTTTTAGTTCTTCTTCACTTTCTGCCATAAGGGTGGTGTCATCTGCATAGCTGAGGGTATTGATAATTCTCCCATCAATCTTGATTCCAGCTTTGCTACTTTAAATGGGTTAAACATTCCAATAAAAAGACACATTCTGGCTGAATGGATACAAAAACAAGACCCATTTACATGCTGTCTACAAGAGACCCACTTCAGACTTAGGGACATATACAGAATGAAACTGATGATTTAGAAAAAGATATTCCATGCAAATGGAAATCAGAAGAAAGGCAGAGTAGCAATTCTCATATCAGACAAAATGGACTTTAAAGAATAGTATAAGAGACCAGGAAGGACATTGCATAATGATTAAGGGATCAATTCAAGAAGATATAACAATTATGAAAATGTATGCACCCAACATAGAAGCACCTCAATATGCAAGGCAAATGCTAGTAACTGTGAAAGGGGAAATCAACAGTAACACAGTAAGAGTAGGGGACTTTTAACACCCTGCTTACACCAATGGAGAGATCATCAAGATAGAAAGTTAATAAGGAAACACAGCCTTAAATGACACATTAGATCAGAGGGACCTAACTGATATCTAGAGGACATTCCAACCAAAAGCAGCAGAAAACACCTTTTTCTCAATTGCCCATGGAACATACTCCAGGATGGATCATATATATACTGGGTCACAAATCAAGTCTTGTTAAATTTAAGAAAATTGAGATTGTATGAAGCATCTTTTCTGATTACAACGCTTTGCAATTAGGATGTAATTACTGGGGAAAAAAACTATAAAAACATAAACACATGGAGGCTAAAGAATACAGGATAACCAAGACGAGACAAAGGGGAAATAAAAAATACCTAGAAACAAATGACAATGAAAACACACTGACCCAAAACCTATGGGATGCAGCAGAAGAGTTCTTAGAGGGAACGTTATAGCAATAAAATCCTTCCTCAAGAACTGAGAAAAACATCAAATAAACAACTTAACCTTATACCTAAAGTAAATAGAAAAGAAAGGAAAAAAAAAAAAAAGAAAAAACCCAAAGCTAGTAGAAGGAAGGAAATCATAAAGATCAGAACTAAAACAAATGAAAAAGAAAACAATAGCAGAGACCAATAAAACTAAAACCTGATTCCTTGAGAAGATAAACAAAATTGACAAACCATTAGCCAGACTCATCAAGTAAAAAAGAGGGAAGACTCAAATCAATAAAATTAGAAATAAAAAAGGAGAAGTTACAGCAGACAATGCAAAAATACAAAGGACCATAGAGACTATTATGAGCATATATACGCCAATAAAATGGACAACCTAGAAGAAATGGAAACCTACAAACAATAAATGCAGGGAGAATGTGGAAAAAAGGGAACCCTCTTACACTATTGGTGGAAATATAAACTGATACAACTTGTGAGAATGGTATGGAGATTCCTTAAAAAGCTAGGAATAAATCTACTGAATGACCTAGCAATCCCACTACTGAGCCTATACCTTAAGAAAGCCACAATTCTAAAAGACACATGTACCCACAATGTTCACTGGAGCACTATTTACAATAGCCAGGACATGGGACCAACCTAGATGGCCACTGACAGATGAATGGATAAAGAAATTGTGGTACATATAGACAAAGGAATATTACTCATCTAGAGAAAGGAATGCATCTGAATCAGTTCTAGTGACGTAGATGAACTTGGAGCTTGTTATTCAGAATGATGCAAGTTAGAAAGAGAAAAAAATATTGTATATTAACACAAATATAATGGAATCTAGAAAGATGGTATTGATGAACCTATTTGCCGGGAAGGAATGGAGACTCTAAAATGTAGAGAACAGACTTGTAGATACAGTGGGGAAATGAGAGAGTGAGACAAATGGAGAAAGTAGCATAGTTAGAGGAAGTTCCAGGAACTGGTGATGGAGAGGGAAGCCTGGCATGCTGCTATATATATATATAATTTAAAACAGATAGCTGGTGAGAAGTTGCTGTATAACACAGGCAGCCTAGCCTGGTGCTCTGTGATGACCTAGAAGGGTGGGATGGGGGAAGGGGAAGGAGGCTCAAGATGGAGGGGACATATCTAAAATTATGACTGATTTGCACTGTTGTATGACAGAAACCAACAGAATACTGTAAAGCAACTTTCCTCCAATTAAAAAATAAATTTAAAGTATATTTTTTTAAAGAAAAAAGAACAATTCCAGGCACACAGCAGGTGCTCAGTAAACACTTACTGAAAGAATGGATGCAATTACTGTGAAAGAGTGAATGAATGAAAAAATTCATCCTCTGTGTGTGCAATGTGCTATGTGCTAAGTCGCTTAAGTCGTGTCCAACTCTTGGTGACCTATGGATCATAGCCCACCAGGCTCCTCTGTCCTTGGGACTCTCCAGGCTGTGCATTCCTCCAGGGGTGTGCCCTTGCTTATATCTCTGTATGTCATTACATAACACAACACAACACATAACAAAAATAATATCTACACTTGTATATCAATTTATCTTATGTTTTTTGGTTATAAAATGACATTTCACGCTGTCAGTCAATTCAGTTGCTCAGTCATATCCAACGGTGTGTGACCCCATGGAAAGCAGCATGCCAGGCTTCCCTCTACATCACCAGTTCCTGGAGACTCCTCAAACTCATGTCCATCAAGTCAGTGATGTCATACAACCATCTCATCCTCTGTCATCTCCTTATCCGCCTGCCTTCTATCTTCCCCAGCATCCGGGTCTTTTCCAATGAGTCAGTTCTTCGCATCAGGTGGCCAAAGTATTGGAGCTTCAGCTTCAGCATCAGTCCTTCCAATGGATATTCAGGACTGATTTCCTTTAGGATTGACTGGTTGGATCTCCTTGCACTCCAAGGGACTCTCAAGAGTCTTCTCCAATACCACATTTCAGAAGCATCAATTCTTCAGTACTCAGCTTTCTTTATGGTCCAACTCACATTCATACATGACTACCGGAAAAACCATAGCTTTGATTAGCAAAAGAA
>SJYV01017911.1:2277200-2322367 GCA_006410875.1 Neotragus pygmaeus
ATTCCTCTCCAATAAATATTTATAAAATATATGTATATATATATATTTACAATGTATATAGTATATAATATAATATGTCTGATGTGTGTGTCTTCTAATCTCAAACTCCTAATTTGTTCCTTCTCCCCTTTCCTCTTTGGTACCATAAGTTTGTTCTCTATGTCTGTGAGTCTATTTCTGTTTTGTGAAAGAGTTGATTGATATAATTTTTAAAGATTCTGCATATAAGTGGTATGATATACCATTTGTCTTTTTCTGTCTGACTTTTCACTTAGTGTGATCATCTCTAGATCCACCCATGTTGATGCAAACGGTATGATTTCATTCTTTTTAATGGCTCAATAATCATAAGAAAGCTGAGCACAGAAGAATTGATGCTTTTGAACTGTGGTGTTGGAGAAGACTCTTGAGAGTCCCTTGAACTGCAAGGAGATCCAACCAGTCTGTCCTACAGGAGATCAGTCCTGGGTGTTCATTGGAAGGACTGATGTTGAAGTTGAAACCCCAATACTTTGGCCACCTGATGCGAAGAGCTGACTCATTTGAAAAGACCATGATGCTGAGAAAGACTGAAGGCAGGAGGAGAAGGGGATGACAGAAGATGAGATGGTTGGATGGTACCACCGACTCATTGGAAATGAGTTTGGGTAAACTCCAGGAGTTGGTGACGGACAGGGAGGCCTGGTGTCACAAAGAGTTGGACATGACTGAATGACTGAACTGAACTCAACTGACCATTATTGAGCTGTAGTAGTGCTTTATATATTCTACATAGTACATTATCAGATATGTGACCTGTAAAACTTCTCTCCCACTCTATGGACTATATTTGTACTTTCTGGATCATGGTATATACACGTTACATGTTGGTGATACTCAGTTTATGCACTTTTCCTTTTGTTGTTTGTGTTTCTTGTGTCATATCCACAAAACCAACGCCTAATCCAAGGTCACAAAGACTAATGTCTGTTTTCTTAGAGTTCTATCATTTTGGCTGTTACATTTAGGTCTTTGATCCATTGTGAGTTAATTACCATATACGGTGAGCTAGGGACCCAACTGTACTCTTTCGTATCTAGTTGTCCCAGCATCATTGGTTGAAATACTATTTGTTCTCATTGAACTATCTTGGTAAAGTCAATTTTAGTGATAGGGAACATAAAGCAAAACAGTTATTCTCTCCTATGAAATATTTGTAAAATACAACAATTGTATGCAATTGTGTTTTGAATTTCATCATTAAAATTTATGGAAGTTTGTTTCTTTGTTGCAATGTAAGTATCTATGTAACATCCTTGATTTTGCATCTCAGTCCACAGAACTTAGAATATTTACTATTGAGTCCTGAAAGTTTGCTGACTCCTGGTCATTATACAATTTCTTCCACAGCAAATCTTAGATCAAGTACAGTAGGACACAAATTAATATGTAACTTTTAAGTCACTATTGAGTAACTTAAGGAAATTTCAGAAACAACTCCTATCAACACTAGTAAATGCTCAATAAGATAAACATGCAGTTCATTACAGCACAGGTATCATCAGCACTATTTTCGAGCTTAAGTTGCAGAGCCATATACATTTGCTGGGGGGTTGGGGGGGGGAGGGCATGGCTTCCCAGGCGGCACAGTGGTAAAGAATCTACCTACCAATGCAAGAAATGCGGGTTCAACCCCGGGTCAGGAAGACCTCCTGGAGGAAGAAGTGGCAGCCCATTCCAGCATTCTTGCCTGGAGAATCCCATGGACAGAGAATCTGACAGGCTACAGTCTTAGAGTCCATAAGGGCTTCCTTGGTGGCTCAGTGGTAAAGAATCTACTTGCCAATCCAGGAGACATGAGATACAAGTTTGATCCCTGGGTTGGAAAGATCCCCTGGGGAAATAAATGGCAACTCACTCCAGTATTCTTGACTGGAAAATTCTATGGACAAGAGGAGCCTGGCAAGCTACAGTTCATACAGTTGTAGAGTTGGACATGACTGAGTGATTGAGCTCACACACATAAATTCTATATCAATAGGAGGATATTTCATATTGATGTTAGGTTGACAACTAATATGCAGTTACACTGCTTGAGATAGCCTTTAATCCTATAAACTTTTTTTTGTACTGGGTTCCCAGACCCAGGGAGAGTGGTATTTCTTTTCTTTTCCTCTGGGAGCAAATTCTTCCCTGGGTTTCATCACACTTGCTAGCTCATCTCTTCACTGGTGGCAGGTGGGATTGGATTGCCTCTTTGTCCTATACAGGCACTGTTGTGCTGACCCTAAGAGACCAATTTCCTTTCCAGAGGGAGCAGCTTTATCCATGCACGGTTGCTCCTGTGTTTTAAATGTGGTTCAACTGTTATCCCAGTCTAGGTTTTCGGCTCACTCCTCAGTATAGTGGTGAGTATCCCACCTTGTCATGTGGGAGACCAGAATTCGATTTCTCAACAAGGAGGAGTACTGAACGTTTTGGGGGGCTTCCCTAGTAGCTCAGCTGGTAAAGAATCTGCTTGCAATGCAGGAGACCCTGGTTCGATTCCTGGGTCTGGAAAATCCGCTGGAGAAAGGATAGTCTACCCACTCCAGCATTTTTGGGCTTTCCAAGTGGCTTAGCTGGTAAAGAACCCACCTGCAACGTGGGAGACCGGGGTTCAAGGGAACAGCTAATCATTCAGTATTCCAGCCTGGAGAATTCCATGGACTGTATAGTCCATGCGGTCGCAAAGAGATGGACACGAATGAGTGATTTTCACTTTCACTTTTCAGAGTCAATTTCTAGTTTCAGCCCCTTCATTACTAGGAAACTTTGTTAAGCATAACATATAATATAGCCATGTAATAATTACAATTATAAAACTATATAATAAATTATTAAGTATAACATATTTAATGAAGAAAACCCTTTAATATGTTAATTCTGGCGTAGAAAATGTGATTTCTGTGGGTGAAGGGAAAAATAAGCGGGGGAAGTAGGTGAAGCAGCAGAGAGCAGTACAAAGCTACCACAGCAAACAGTATTACAAGTTACCATATGGAGCAAACTAATCTCTCTACCAGTTGAGTCCCAACAAGACATAAAAAGGCCATCAGAACCTTGTTTGGTGTACATCTCACAACTTTTTTTATCTTTCACACCAGGATTTCCTAAGTACTAACTATAGGGTTGAAAGAAAGTTATTTTCATCCTGCATCCCTTCTGACAACATTTATTCTCACTTATTCGGCCAGTCTTCTTTAAAGATCTTTCTTATAAGATGGAAAAGCAAGGGATGGGATAGGGAACAGGAGAAGGAATTCACTAGAGAACACAGGATATAGATTTTTTTAAAAAGTGAGAATGCTTCTTATCATTAAGTTGCATTAGTTGCTAGGGACGCAGTACAGGAAATTCTTCGTACAGTAATGGTGAAAATTATTAAACAGAAACATAGACAGGTGAGGCAGTTTTCTTTGGCTTAGGATATTCCAATGATATAAATGAAAATATTCTGTCAACTAATCTGGTCCATACCTACATATCTATATGTCTATGTTTCTCACAGATATGAAAAAGTAGGATTCAGAGAGAGTCAAACTTTCCCAAGTTCACAACAGTGAGTGGTACAACCAGCTCTATTAACTCAAGTCTTTTGATTCTGAAGCCAGTTTTTCGTCTACATCTTAGAATTGTGTTTGAAACCAAAACATCTTCATAATGTTTTTCTGTAGTTTCACTTGTAAACCCTACCACTTTCCCATATGGGCCATAATATATTTCATTTGTAAAATTTCTGTTCTACTTTCACTTGCCCTCATTAGGTGTGGCCTTGCAGAGTATAAGTCAACTCTATACCAACTTTGCTTTTCTATTAGCTGTGAATTTTGATATAAATTCAGACTTCTATATTATTTTCTCTTGGTTGCTTTCATCATATTAACTCAGGCACAACACTCATCTCTTTGGCCTTAAACTGCCTCTTATGATAGGCTCCTCCATGGTTCATCCACAGTTTAATGCAACATCATGCAGACACATACAAACACACAGGTCCTGAACAGATACAAATGTTTATCTTATTTTTAAAAACTATGTTTAAATTTTACATATAATAAATTTGTATTTTCTTAATGTAGAGTTTCATGAGTTTTAACATTTTCACACTACAGATCTGTGCAAGTACTACAAACAGGATATATAACAATTCTGTACCCAAGAAAACTCTCTTGTGCTGTTCTTTCATAGTCAAAACTTCTGCTTATCTTATCTGTGGTACCTGGCAACCACAGATCTAGTCTCTGTGTCTCTAGTTTTTGCTTTTTACATAGAGCCATATAAATGAAATCAAAGCATATAAGCTCTGTGTCAGGTTTCTCTCACATAGCATAATGCCATTGACATTCTTCAACACAGAATGTATCAACAGTTCATATTTTTTTATTGCTAATTGATAGTCTAATATATGCTACTGCAGAAAAGTCAAGAAATAGCTCATGAAAGAATGAAGCAGCTGAGTCAAAGCAAAAACAACACCCAGTTGTGGAAGTACAGTTTGACACTGTAAAAAGCAATATAGCATAGGAACATGGAATGTTAGGTCCATGAATGAAGGTAAATTGGAAGTGGTCAAACAGGAGATGGCAAGAGTGAATGAACATCAACATTTTAGGAATCAGTGAACTAAAATGGACTGGAATGGGTGAATTTAACTCAGATGACCATTATATCTACTATTGTGGTCAAGAAACCCTTAGAAGAAATGGAGTAGCCCTCGTAGTCAACAAGAGTCCAAAACGCAGTACTTGGATGCACTCTCAAAAATGACAGAATGATCTCTGTCCATTTCCTAGGCAAGCCATTCAATATCACAGTAATCCAAGTCTATGCCCCAACCACTAATGCTGAAGAAGCTGAAGTTGAATGGTCCTATGAAGACTTTCCTACAAGACCTTCTAGAAATAACACCCCCAAAAGATGTCCTTTTCATTGCAGAGGACTAGAATGCAAAAGTAGGAAGTAAAGAGATACCTGGAGTAACAGGCAAGTTTGGCCTTAGAGTACAAAATGAAGCAGGACAAAGTATAACAGAGTTTTACCAAGAGAACACATTGGTCATAGCAAACATCTTCTTCCAACAATTCAAGAGAAGACTCTACAATGGATATCACCAGATGGTCAACACCAAAATCAGACTGATTGTGTTCTTTGCAGCCAGTGATGGAGAAGCTCTATACAGTCAGTAAAAATAAGACCGAGAACTAACTGTGGCACAGACCATGAACGCCTTATTGCCAAATTCAGACTTAAATTGAAGAAAGTAGGGAAAACCACTACTTTTTAGGGAGACCTGAATAGGGAGAACATTTGGGTATGATCTAAATCAAATCCCTTACAATTATACAGCAGAAGTGACAAATAGACTCAAGGGATTAGATATGATAGACAGAGTGCCTGAAGAACTATGGACAGAGGTTTGTAACACTGTACAGAAGGCTGTGACCAAAATCATCCCCAAGAAAAAGAAATGCAAAAAGGCCAAATGGTTGTCTGAGGAGGTCTTACAAATAGCAGAGAAGAGAAGCAAAAGGCAAGGAGAAAAGGAAAGCTATATCCATCTGAATGCAGAATTCCAAAGAATAGCAAGGAGAAATAAGAAAGCCTTCCTCAGTGATCAATGCAAAGAAATAGAGGAAAACAATAGAATGGGAAAGACTACAGATCTCTTCAAGGAAATAGAGACCGAGGGAAAATTTCATGCAAAGATGGGCACAACAAAAGACAGAAATGGTATGAACCTAACAGAATCCGAAGATATTAAGAAGAGGTGGGAGGAATACACAGAAGAACTGTACAAAAAAGATCTTCATGACCCAGATAACCACAATGGTGTGATCACTCACCTNGACCTTTTCCAGTCCTGTGGCCACTGCTGAGTTTTCCAAATTTGCTGGCATATTGAGTGCAGCACTTTCACAGCATCATCTTTCAGGATTTGAAACAGCTCAACTGGAATTCCATCACCTCCACTAGCTTTGCTTGTAATGATGCTTTCTAAGGCCCACTTGACTTCACATTCCAAGATGTCTGGCTCTAGATTAGTGATCACATCACCATGATTATCTGGGTTGTGAAGATCTCTTTTGTACAGTTCGTCTGTGTATTCTTGCCACCTCTTCTTAATATCTTCTGCTTTGTTAGGTCCAGACCATTTCTGTCCTTTTTGAGCCCATCTTTGCATGAAATGTTCCCTTGGTATCTCTAATTTTCTTGAAGAGATCTCTAGTCTTTCCCATTCTGTTGTTTTCCTCTATTTCTTTGCATTGATCACTGAAGAAGGCTTTCTTTTCTTTTCTTGCTATTCTTTGGAATTCTGCATTCAGATGCTTATATATTTCCTTTTCTCCTTTCTTTTCGCCTCTCTTCTTTTTTTTTTTCTATGAAAGAGTTTTATTTAATTTTAATTGTAGTAGTGAAATACTAGAAGCACCCAGGATAGATTAATTAAATTATTGTATATCTATTCAATGGATTGTTGCACAGTATTAAAAAGATGTATTGAAACACTTTGATGACAGGAAATCATTCATGATTTAGTAACATTCATACAATATGTATTGATTCCACACATAATAAAAATATCATGTAAAATAAACTGAATGAAAATCTATTTAAAGAGCAATTTAACATTGATTATCTGAATATACATACATAGAAAAACATATAGAAGTAAACACAAAACATGTTAAGAGAGGTCAGTTTTTGGTCAGCTGTAGTAACTAGACCTTCTACCTTGAAAACGGAATTATGAGGGAATTATATATATTTTATTCTTTTAGTTTGTCTTTTTTCAGAATTTTCACACTGTGCCAAATTCTATTTATAACAAAAGTAATTTTTAAAAACCTTATAAAAGTGAAAATATGAATTTCTATACACTGAGATATTTAAATATATGCTTATAAACATATACATTTATATATTTTTTCTTTTTTACAGTTAAACATTGGGACTTAAATGTGGTTCCATACAATGCAATAAGTTGATAGATTTCTCTTTTAATTTTATGCCCTTCTTTTTTTTTTAATTATTTTTTTAATTTGACTTTACAATACTCTATTGGCTTTGCCATGCTTGGGGCTGGTGTACGGGGTTGATCCAGAGAGACGTTGTGGGGTGGGAGGGGGATTCAGGATTGGGAGCTTGTGTACACCTCTGGTGGATTCATGTCACCTCTCTTCTTTTCACAGCTATTTGTAAGGCCTCCCCACACAGCCATTTTGCTTTTTTGCATTTCTTTTCCATGGGGATTGTCTTGATCCCTGTCTCCCATACACATACGGATATTATAAGATAATAACTTCTTTTCCTTGCCTCTATCTCAGCATCTGGCTTGAAATAATATCAATTAAATCTTAACAGTAACCATAAATTCAGTTCAGTTCAGTTCAGTTCAGTTGCTCAGTCATGTCTGACTCTTTGTGACCCCATGAATCACAGCACAGGTCTCCCTGTCCATCACCATCTCCTGGAGTTCACTCACACACGTCCAATTACTTGGTAAGCTTTTTATACTTTTATGTGATTTATTTTCCTTGTATTTTAATAATAACAGTGTATCATAATTTTCAGAGAATGTAGTCATTGAACACCATACTTCCTATTACGTAACTACCATTTGGTATTAGTTCTATATGTAAATATATCCTTAGTATTCATCACCAGCATATTTGCCAATTTTATTTCATTCTTTATTGTTGCCTGAAGCTCATTCTCTAGTACATTCCTCAGGAAAAAAAATATATATTCCACAAATTATTGCATATTCATAACAGTTTGCATGCAACTTTTATATCAGAAAGTCACTTTCACTGGAGAGAAAATTATTGGTCATATTTCCCTTATTCAGTATTTTAACATGTTCTTCCACTATCTTCTGGCAAGAAAGTATTACCATCAAGCAGTTTGATGACATCAGATTTTCTTTCCTGGATAAAGAAAAGGTCTTTCTTGGTCTTTTTTCTTAGTTTTCAATTTCTTTTCTTTACAGTCTGGTAATTGTACTATGATGTGACTTGCTGCCCTATGCATATTTTAAATGACACAATTCTATGCCAAATTTAAACAGATACATGGTTAGCTCTTTCAGTGTGCTGGTTCATCTTTTTAGTTTCAAAAATATTTTCTTGAGCTATGCTTTTTATTAGTTTTCCATTGTTTTGGTTTTCTTGTTCAGAGATTCCTAATTATATACATGTTGGACCTTTTTGTCTATCTTCATCTTTCACTTTTTCTTAAATCATTTTCTCTTCCTGAATTTCTTTTTGCTTACTATTTATCTTCAGGTATTATTGGTTTTACTCACTTATTCTCATGTATGTTCAAGTTTAGTCTTCAATTCTGAAATTTTTCTTTTTCTTTGATTACTAATTCTTTCCTGACTTCTATTATTTCTAAGTTCTAACTTAGGTTATCAGGTTATATTTTTAATTTGCTCTGTAGGCATGTCTTTCTGGCTTTAGATTTTCTGTAGGGACGTTATTATGCTCCGTATTGCCTCTTTTTTATAATTACTTTTGTTGTTATTGTTGTTTAGTCACTAAGTCATGTTCAACTCTTTTATGACCCCATGGACCATAACCCAGTATATTTCTTGCCCATGGAATTTCCCAGGCAAGAATACTGGAGTGGATTGCCCTTTCCTTCTCCAGGAGATCTTACTGATCCAGATATCCAACCCATGTCTCCTGCATTGGCAGGCAGATTCTTTACCACTGGGCCATGTGGAAGCTTTTAAAAGCTATGACAAACCTAGACAGCATATTAAAAAGCAGAGACATTAATTTGCCAACAAAGGTCCATCTAGTCAAAGCTATGGTTTTTCTAGTAGTCACGTATGGATATGAGAGTTGGACTATAAAGAAAGCTGGGTGCTGAAGAATTGATGCTTTTGAACTGTGGTGTTGGAGAAGTCCCTTGGACTGCAGTCAATCCTAAAGGAAATCAGTCCTGAACATTCATTGGAAGGACTGATGCTGAAGCTTCAATGTTTTGGCCATCTGATACAAAGAACCGACTCATTGGAAAAGACCGTGATGCTGGGAAAGATTAAAGGCAGGAAGAGAAGGGGATGACAATGGATGAGATGATTGGATGGCATCACCAACTCAATGGACATGAGTTTGAGTAAGCTGTGGGAGTTAGTGATAGGGAAGCCTGGAATGTTGCAATCCATGGGGTTGCAAAGAGTGGGACAAAACTGAGCAACTGAACTGAATTGAAAGAGGGAAGTGCTGTAATTACTTTACAATGAATCACAATTATTTTCCTTAACTTACAGGAAGAATGGATGGATCATAATAGTTTTTCTAGCATCTTATCTAGAACTCTTAATGAATTGTTAAAAGATATAGCCTCTTACTTTCTGACAATCTTTTGACATTGTTCCCTTTTATTTTTACATAAACTTTCTCTTTCTGGTCTTACTATCACTGTTTTGCCTAATTTATGTTATCTCTTTATCAGTTTCTCATAGATCTGTTTCCGTTTTGAGAGTTAATAGTGCTGCTCTGGCCTTTTCAAGGCCAGATCTTACCGGCATGATTAGAACCCTGCTTTTTGTTTGTAATTTAGAAACTAAATCCTATTTCCTTTGAGGTAAAGGAAGTAAAAATAAAGTAAAATAATTAAGAAAAGATAGAGGATGAAGAGGATTAAATCTTCAGACTAAGAAAAGTTACAAATAACTAGCAGGATAAAACATCTTAGAAAAAAAATAACATATGGTAGAAAAAATAAAACTTAAGATAAAGGATAAAAACACAAATATTCAAAACACAAAACTAGAAAGGAGGAAAGGATTACAACAGAAGGTAATAAAAGCAAGTAGTGTTAAAATAAATTTAAAAGAGAAAAAAAAATTACATGGCAATAGAGCTCTAAAGTAATGGAAACAAAACAAAGGATAAAAATAAATTAAAAATTAGAGAAGCAAGTAAAGTAGAAAGTTTAAACTAAAGTAGAAATCTTGTGTAGTCTTTATCATAGCATAGACACTTATTAAAGCATTACTAATTTATGAGCAATAAAACAGAAAACAGACTTAATACATAACAAACAGAACAAAGAAAGTAAAAGAAAAGAAAAAAGGCTGACACTCACTGAAGCCTGGCTTCCTGCAGCAGGGGATCTCGCAGCAGAACCTGGAGATGGACCGCCTTTGGGAGCTCTTTTTAACCCTTGCAGTCTACTGATACTGATCGTGCTTTAAAGAGTCATTAAAGGAAACTATGTTCTTTCTAGAAAGAGTAGCCCTCCTTCTATGGCTTCAGCTGAATCTAATAAAGTGATAAAAGTCCCTGATATTGTGATACTCATCCTCATTTCCCCTGCCCTCTGTTACAGAGTGTAAATCTCAATCCACACAGAGATAAGTGGGAAATTATAGCTTTATTGTCTATAACGCAAATGAATTTCTATTTTGTTCCCATTATGGCCGATGACAGAGGTAATTTCCATCAGTACGCTGTGCAGTTTTCCCCCTCTCATCTTTAGCAGTAAGTTCTAGAGGCTCCCCTGGTGGCTCAGCAACAAAGAATCTGCCCACAATGCAGGAGACTTAGGTAGACACGGGTTCAGTCCCTGGGTTGGGAAGATCCCCTGGAGAAAGAAATGGCAACCCACTCCAGAATTCTTGCCTGGGAAATCCCATGGACAGAGGAGCTTGGTGGGCTACAGTTCAAGGGGTCACAAGGAGTCAGACGTGACTGAGTATATGCAAGAATACATACTCTAGAGGACTGGCCAAGTATGACCGCACAGTGGAATAATCAACGTTCTTCCTATTCTTGAAGATTTTTGTCTAAACTGGTATGTACTAAACTATTCATTATCTTTGGGGGCGGGCAGATTGATCCCAACAGTAGTTTAGACAGCCCTCTTTGCCATCTGTTCAGGTTTTTTAAGACTGAGTGTTCTCCACTACTTCTGAAGAATCTCTACTTGGGGAAAGACATGCGAACCGTTTTGGTGCTTGTGTGTGGAGTGGCAATCTATGATCTGACTAGAAGGTACCCATAATGGACTTAAAGCTCCCCTCTGGTGTCTCCTGAGTCTCTTTTCATGGGGCCATCCAGGAATCAGAGTCCAGGACCCCTCTGTCCTGAATACAAGGTCTCTCTCCTCCTCAGGGAGAAGGAGATGGCACCTCACTTCAGTACTCTTGCCTGGAAAATCCCATGGATGGAGGAGTCTGGTAGGCTGCAGTCCATGGGGTCACTGAGGGTCGGACATGACTGAGCGACTTCACTTTCATGCACTAGAGAAGGAAATGGCAACCCACTCCAGTGTTCTCGCCTGGAGAATCCCAGGGACGGAGGAGCCTGGTGGGCTGCCGTCTATGGGGTCGCACAGAGTCGGACACGACTGAAGCGACTCAGCAGCAGCAGCAACTCCTCCTCAAACCAAGGAAATATTTTTCCAAGAAAATCACCACCACCATCTTGAAATCCATACCACCTGTTTCCCTTAAATCTTGGGCCTTTGGAATTTTCCATCTAAAAAGCATCTAGGAAACAATGAACCCTGCCCAGCTATCAAATTGAAAGATAGGAGTGAAAAATGAGAAATATTTCAAGAAACTATTGTAGATAATAAGTTCATACATATGTTTCTATCATGTAGTTTTCTAGACGTTGTGGGGTGGGAGGTGGGAGGGGGATTCAGAAAAAAATAAATAAACAAATAAATAAATAAATAATTTTTGAACTAAATTCAAAAGGTTGCTTTTGCTTTTTTAATTTTTAAGGTGTTCAGAAACACATTTTTCCTTCAATTTATAACAATCTTCATTTTGCATTAAAATAATAACAAGGTCAGATTAAGACAATTATTAACCACCCTTGTTAAATAAATATTGCCCCTACCCTTTGTGGGCTTCTGTGCTAAAACTTGGGGATGCCTTTTTAAGCTTAATTTAAAAAGAAAACATAGTCTACAATTTTGATAAAAATGCAGTTTTTGTTGTCTCTCTCTGATAGTAAAATAATCTTAAATTTTAGAACTGTCTTTTCATCTTGAATTGAGATCAGTTTTAGAAAAACATGAAAGAAAAGCGATGAGGATCTTTTCCCTTAGTATCACAACAACGCATGTGGAATCAAATCTTGTGTCTATAAAACAATTATATTGTTGACTATATGCTTCTCTTGTTTCTCCTGCACCTTCTGGTAAAATACTTAGGAAATCTAAAGAGGAGATGTAGATATTACTCTCTGATAGCCAATTAAGAAGTTTTTGTGTGAAAACTCAGAAGAGAGCTGAAAAAGAGGCAAAATAAATCTTTTGTATTTTCAGAAGGTGGTGGCAGATCTACTCTAAAGCTAAATGTATACAATTTCAAATTTTCATCCCATACATCGTTCTCAACATTGTGTCTGTGTGTGTTAAAAATCCAGAGGTCTAGTTCATGCAAATGTGATGATTTTTAATTTAAACTTTCATAAAGTCAATATAATTAATACAGTCTATGTTCTCAACTTTTGTTCAAGGAAAGCTATACATAAAACACCCTAGTAGAAGCAATGTAGATATTCTATATTAATAGATGATGCAAAAAAGAAAAAAAAAAGTGGGCATTTGGATTTTTCTACATCCATTTCTTATTTCTGCAAACATCTCCCAACTTCCCAAATTAAGGTTTGCATACAAAATGACTGCTAACTACTTCACCAAAATGAATTCATTAAAATTTCCCATGCAGTTCTTTTAACAAAGGATCTATATATTAAACAAAGGCTTCTGATTATATAGGATAAAGGTCTATAATGGTTTCATAGAGAATGGTTTCAAGTTAACTAAACAAGGAAAAAAAATCATAAAGACTAAGAAAGATCAGAAATAGAGAGAGGACAAAAAAGAAAAAAATAATAATGAAGCTTCTAGAAGTCTACAGTGTGGGTCTTCCACTATATGCTTCCCAAAGTGGTTTACAATACATCCATTCCAATCAGGAAGAGCCAATTATGTAAATCTGTACTCTCAACAAAGAATGTTAACTGATTCTGTGGGAAAGAGGAGCAGATGGAGAGACCTTTGGGAAAGCTGGTGTAAATAAAAATTCCTGAGGCAGAAAGGATCCTTTCACTCAAGGGAAAAATCCATGCTTTTTCCAGAAACAGTTTTCTCTTTGTGCCCTTAGCAATAGGAACATGCAACAGTGAGTTAGGTTGATCAGGATATTTGACCCTCCAAAATGGCGTTTAACACCACTGTTAACAATTTAGCATGGTCTATCATTTTGGAGAAAATAAGATCCTCCTTTCAGAGGGTCATTTTGTACCAGTTACATTCACCTCTGAATTCAGTGCTCAAACTCGCTCCATAGATATTAGGCCAGAGATCTCAGCCACTTTCTCAAGGGCCTTATCCACTACTGCAGGTCTACAATGATGTTCTTTTGGACATGATCATGATGGTGGTATGTATTGCATTGCTAATATTCATACCATCATCCTCTAAGGAGTAGGAGGAAGCAAAGGATCTGGGTGGGATTTAATCTCACCTGTGATTTTTTTCCATGGGTAGCACTTATCCTGAATCTTTTTGTTCCCATTCTTTCTCTCCACTCTTTCCATCTTTACTGCCTCTCCAGTACCTCCTCATCTTGCTTCTCATAAACTAAGTGGATAGCCTGGTAGGTGTTCTTCCCTACATTTCTCTCTGTTCACTGAAACTATTGAAGGGGAAACTTGTTTTATCAGACACAAACACATTATAAAAAGGTATGGCTAACAAAAGACTATGGTCTTGGAATAGACAAATAAAAATTTAAAAAGAGTGAAGAGGAATAAATCCTAATATAAACCACATTTAATATATAACTAAGGTGATATTTCAATAAGTGGGGAAAGGTAGTTTTCCCACTTTCTCATAAATGGAACTTGAACATACCATCCTTTCAAAGTTTACAATTAAGCATAGCATTTATTGTTATGTTTATTAAAATTTCATGGAAAACTACTAACGGAAATGTGGAGCACAGAAAGACTATTCACTCAAGCAGAGGACAGTAACACAGAACATCAGAAGCTTATCCTCAAAGATGAAATATGGAACCTTTGTGGTTACTGGTGTCATGTAAAACCATTCTTGGTGAAGAAGGTCAAACAACAGGATAGTCAAAATATATTTCACCTATAACTTTCTGCCATTTAACTTAAATGAAACTCTCCTTTTTCTGGTTACTCCGCTATTACAGAAGCAAACAATGATAGAAGACCATGGTTAAGAATTCGATTGACCTCTCATTCCAGAAAGATTTTCTACCTCCGGGAATCCTCCCCTTTCAACAGCTCTATGCCAGATGTTCCAGTGAGCACCAGTCTCATCCCCCTCGAGCTAGACAGTGCAGCAGTCCTGGCCACCTGAGATTTAAGTACTGAAAATGCATCAGCAAATATTAAACTTATGATCTTTACATTTTCCTTTAATGAATATTTCATTGCAATTTTTTATCCTGGAGGTCAAGCTCCCCATTGCAGGAGCAGGTGAAATTTTACTTCTTAGAGAGATTTTTAGGCTTAAAAATCAGGTTTTGTGGAAAGAGAAGTTTAACTAAATTCCTTTCTCTCCTTTCATATATTGAGAGCAATCCTGAAAAGACCAGCTAATGACTTTCTGTAAATATGAGTTGATGTCCCAAGTACTCTTGTTTAAGGCTTAACTAGAGTCAAGTGGAAGAAAAGGATAAAGGAAAAGCGTATTCTTTCATCTCCTTCCTGAGGAAGACAAGGGGAAGTCTAGGGAGGAGAAAGTAGTAATGGAGCGTGTGTTTCCTGACTGCCCCTCTAGGTTTTGTTCCCAAGGGAGGCACTCGAGGTAACACAGAAATCAAGCTGCTCCTCTCTGGCTGCCAGACACCTCCTGAGCTAGACCGCAACAGGACAGGGCATCGGGGTAACAGAGAAGCCCTGTCCCCACCAGGACAGGGCATCGGAGTAACAGAGAAGCCCTGGACTTCGCTTCTGAGCTGATCTGAACCCACAGGTGGCCCCTACACTTAGCTAGGAGAAGGGACTGCCAGGGACTTTATGGGACAAGGCTGGGTGATCTCGCAAAGGCAGAGGCAGGGTGAGGCATGAGGGTGATGCTCCACAGCCCATGAGAGCTATGGGGAAGCCAAATCGGCAAGAAGAGCGTGGCCTTGGCTCTGTGGGGGCATTCCAAACTCAAGCCACACACTTTCCATCTACAGAGATGAAGCCCGTAAGGAAAGGGTACCCAGGGGCCACGGGACGGTGCCCAGGAGCAGGTTGCTACACATCACTGCTCGGTGAGCCAGAGGCCAGGGCCATTTCCTCCCAGGGATCCACAGAGCCAGATACCACTGAAAGGAGAGAAACCTGGGGAAGAGGAGACTTTCCAGAGACTGAGCATTTCTGTGTAAAAGTCTTTGTCCTCCCATAAAAGAGTGAGTAACTGGGACAAAAGTAAAACTTTAAACTGTTTTGGGCACTCAGTTAATATTTTGTTTTCCTGCTAATTGGCCAGTGACAGCACAGGGAAATGCCAGCAAAATCACAAACAAAAACCGTTCATTTTCACTGCAAAACCAAGCAGGTTAAACCTGTGTCTGAGCAGCTTGCAACTCGGCTCTGTGATCTGTTTCTGGATTGTCAGAGAAGCAGTTCCAGAGCTCCTAAGAATCTCCTTAAGGGGTTTGAAAACCCAGAGAAGACAATGCTGACTACCATCAGAATGCATCTTCTTATCCAGCTCCCAGAGAAATTCAGACACACAAACAAACACTTCTAAACAATTTTACTATCAACAAGTAATGATCTGGGCAGTGTGAAAGAGCATGTCCATAAACCTCTTCTCCCTGCTCCTCTGTTTGCCATGTCCAGCTTCTTTCCACTTCTCCATGATTAGGCATTGGATCTTGGCTAAACCCAGATGCTCTGATTTATTTTTCCTCTCTCTTTTCAAACCACAGTAACTCACACAGGAGCCAAACCCCTTAACTAAAGAATAATTCATGGCAGAGCAGCTAGCGTTTTAAACACAATCATTTGGGTGGGGGCTTGTGGGGAGTGGGAGCCAGGAGGTCAGAAGTTGATCCCTGAGTGAGGTATGCAGAGGCCTCCTCCCCAGGCTAGCCTTCGGGGATTATCATATTACCCAAGGGCCAGTGTGTGGCGAGGCTAGAAACAATGCCGCTTGCATCCTGTTTATCCCCTCCTGTCTCAGCACAGCCCACAGGGCAGTGAGGCTCTCTGCTCTCAGGACACTGGTCCTGCGGAAGGGCTTGCATTTCGCTGGTGGGAGAGTTACTGAAATGTAAGAGGTTCACTTGCCTCAGTGAAGAGAGGCCATGCTGCTTGAATAAATGATCCTTAAGCTCAGCATGTGGTTCAGTGGAAGGCAACTTGGGCTCCCCAACAAAAGCTCTAAGTGGTGCTTAGCAAGGCAAGGCCCAAGCAGCACAATACAGATGGGTGACTCATAAAAGACTTTGTACTCACCTGCTTGGCCCGTCCTCTCTGCTCACAAATCACACAGACACACAGACACACAACGCTGCAGATTACGACACTGAACTTCCCTCCTAGGTTACCCTGTCAACTGGTCGAGGTGTGAATGGTACAGAGCCAGCATGCCTCTGCAGAAAGTGAGATCAAAGCAAAGCCAGCAGGAAACAGCTTCTGCGGGCAGACTTCCAGATCTGCATGGAAGGAAGGTTGAGTTGGGACTGGCAGAAACTCACTTTCTCCTTTTCTTACTATAGAGAAAGCTTCAGATGCTCTGTGGAAAATGAGGCAATTAGGAGAATGCCCCCTGGGAGACTGGCAGTGAATGTTGGAGCACAGTTGCCAGGGACTAGCTTGAACGAGTGCTTTAGGTGGAGAGAGCTGTGGTGGTGTTGGAGAAGCCACATCCTAGTGATGGCCCTTCCTCCTCCTGCCTTTCCAGGTGTGTGCACTGGAGCGAGCGGTCAATGTCAGTATGCACAGTGTCATCGACGGGTGCTGCCTTGCAAAGAATCATGCCCACTGCCCCCAGCATACTGTCTGCCTGTGGGAAGCCTGGATCTGTGAACTGAGAGAGCCGCTGTGGTCTACACATGGGTCTCCTCGGGGATGCACTGCATCGGCAGAAGGAAGAGGCTCGTGAAAACTTCTGTGGTGTGGTAAACTGTGGTTGACTTGGCAAGGCTTCCCTGTATATGAATCAATGATATGTGTCACTCCACTCAATTAAAAAAATACTTCCAGCAGAATTTCTCAAATGGTTTGTAACAGTACATATTTTGCATTTCAAGAGTCAACTTTCTCTTGAAAGACTGTGAGGTTTACCAATAATCATATAAAATCCCCCATATCACATATGATTTTTATTATGGCTATAACTGTATAACATCTAATAACCTTTCTCCTAGATGAAGAAAATACATTGAATCCACTCATCTTCCATCTACTATCTTCTCAGTTTCAATGGGGAAAAAAAATAAAAAGTGGAAAACAAATTATTTTTGTTTTAAGAGAATTAAAATAGCTAAGAAAGTATGCCCTTCTATACCCGTAATGATAGGCCCTGCCTGGCTCCTACAGCGGATACTGTTTCAAACGTTATAACATTTTGCTGATGAACATGCCCGACTGAATTTCTAACCATTCATTTTCTAAATTGTACTTTTTAAAACTTGACAAGACTTGTTTGGTTACTGAATTATATCCTCTTCTGAATTTCTTCCTTCTGAAAGTTTGGTTTTGTTTGTTTTTTTCCTTAAAGGGATATTACCCTTGCTTTGCACAGTTTTCTTAATAGTCAGGTGTTCTCAGTGTACTTCCCAGCTTCGCCATTCCTACTGGCTATAATCTTCACATCTGAATCACGTGTGTGCTGTGCTCTGCTGCGCTTAGCCGCTCAGTTGGGTCTGTCTCGCGACCCCATGGACTGTCGCTCACCAGGTTTCTCTGTCCATGGGGATTCTCCAGGAAGAATACTGGAGAGGGTTGCCATGCCCTCCTCCAGGGGATCTTCCCAACCCAGTGATCAAAACAGGTCTCCTACATTGCAGGCAGATTCTTTACCATCTGAGCCACCACGGAAGTCCAAATGATGTATGGTAAAGGCCAATTTCACAAACAGAAGGTGTTGCCCTAGTAACAATTTACAAGAGAAGAAAAAAAAAGAGGATCTGATGTCAGAGGAGGTCTGGCCGTGACTCTGAATTTTATTCTGGGGTTTTCACCCTTTGATTTTTCTTTAAAAGGATCAAATGAGATACAAACCCATGGGCCACAGGTCCATCCTTCTGAGAGGTGATTGTTAATGCCCAACATACAGAAAGGACCTCATGATACAATGCTTGTTGTATTCAACTTGGTGTTGGTCTACACAGAAATTCAAATATTGAAACCATCTTCCATGGCCAGGAAGGAAAATTTCTTTCTTTTTTTTTTTTCAATATAGACCTAGCCAACACTTAGGATATATGTCATTTTTATTGTTATACTCTGTATGCCCACAAATCCCAAAGCATGTTCCATATTAAGATTTTGGCTTCTATTAAGACCACAACTTTGGTATGGAAAGGCATGTCTCCTTTCATCAAAGTAGGAAAGAAAAACAAAGTAAAGAATGATAAAAAGCAATAGAGCCCTGAAATGGATCTATTTATACTGATCTCACTAATCCAGGGGATCTTCCCAACCCAGGGATGGAACCCGGGTCTCCTGCATTGCAGGCAGATGCTTTATTCTCTGAGCCAGTAGGGAAGTCCCAATCATTAATACTAATCTTTAATATTGAACGTCAATTTTTTTTACTTGTTTCTTTTTATGAGAAATTCTTATGCCCTAAACACTTAATTCTCTTGGTCTCTAATAGTCTACTAGTTGCTTACGTTTTTGTTAAAAGTCAGTTAGGTTTCAAATTTCATGACCCGTCAGTCACATTACCTTCCTAGGATTCTTAACCTAGGGTTCACTTGGATGGGGGAAAAAGTATCTGTGACTTTGTCAACAGTATAAATTACAGTTTTTTTGTATCATGTCATAACTGTATAGAGGAATTATTTATACTCAGTGCTGTGTTCAAACCTGGTAACTTTTATTAAAACTCATTGGTAGATGTCATTTTAGTTTCTTAATGTTTCTCAATAAAGGGGCAAATTTATCACTGTATTACAGATTTATAAAAATTTTGGTAATTGCATGTTATAATAATCCTATGCATTTATTTTATGCATTTAATTGTTTTCTGAAAAATCAAATAAATTAGTATTATTCTGAGAGAGAATCTATGATTATTGAAGGAGACGTTGGCACACCGACACTCAGAAGCTAAGAAACTGCAGAGCCAGGCCTACATGATTGGTGGTGCATCTCAGGTGATGTATGAAGAAGGACTTGAAGGAGCTCGGCAAAGAGGGCCTGCTTAATTTTCAAAGTTGGCCACAAAGGGGAAAAACACAGCATGTGCACTATGTATTTGCTATTCCCAACTCCCACAACCTTGGACAACATTTACATATTTGTCAGGGAGAGGGGGAAATAATTAGCCACATCATGGTCCAGTCATCATATAAAATGTGTGCATTTAAGTCCACTAACTATTGCCAAACATTCAATAGACAAAATTCAAGCCACTACTTCCATTGTAAGGATAGTTTTAAAACCCTACAAAATACTTCTTTATTTCGAGGCCAATTCAGGAATGACAATCTGAAATGGTTTCTTTTTTTCCATAGAAATGTTTATAAATCTCTTCTAAGGCCTTAAATTGAGACTGCCTTGTTCTTGGATGATCTGCACCCAATCTTGTCACATAGTTTTGCAGATTTGTGCTGCCAGTGATCAAAGCCTCATGGTCATTTCAAACATAAAACCTCATGAAGTTCATTTCAAAATGTTTGTAGTAGAGCAGTCCCCTGTTAAATCAGTCCCTCAGCAGAGAGGGTGTTGGGCATGCGGTCTGCAATGGAGTACTTAGCATTCCCAAGGAGCAGCTCCTTAGCCTCCCCTAAGGAAAATGCAGGGAATCGAAGTAATTAATGGCACTCATGCATTGAAAGCATTTAATACTACATTTCCTAACTGAGCAGATGTCCTTTTGCTGATCCAAAAAAAAAAAAAAGTTGGCATTAGAAAATGTAATATATAGAATAATGGAAAGGTACGAGTTAGGGAGTGGTCCATGCTAGAAAGAACTGTCAGAAATTGGGAACTGGGGCTTCGAGAAACTTGAACCCAAAGAGAAATTACTTATGAAATTTATAGCAGTAACTTTCTCCATCTTATTATATCCTTCACTTTTCTTTTCTACCTCCTATTCCTTTCTTCTCCTGTCTCCATTATTTTCTCCTCTAAATTTCCAAATCCTTTCTCCCTTCCATCTTCTCTATTTTTCATCTCTCCTCTCCCTCTCTTCCTATGAGAAAATTTCATTTTTGAAAAGGATGTAGTCAAAACATCTCTCAGGTTGTAGTGTTTGCATGACATCTTTTCCCCCATTCTTTTGATTTCAAACTACCTATGTCTTTATATTTGAAGGGTGTCTCTTGTTAATAGTATATATTTGGGTCATGTATGTGTGAACACAAGTGTATTAATCCAGTCTAATACTCTTTTAACTGGAATGCTTAGGCCACTTATAGCAAATGTAATCATTGATAAAGTGGGATTAGCTCTACAATTCAGCTATTTTCAAATTATCCAATCTGTTCTTCCATCTTCTTTACTTTTTTTCAAATTAAGCAAAGATTGTTTTATTCATCGTATTTCTTTGATTGGTTTTCTTAGCTATATCTTTTTGTATTATTTATAATGATTACATTAGATGTTAAAATATGCACACCTGATTTATTTTATTTTATGATATCACAAACATTTTCACCACCCCCTCTGCCTTTTGGTATTGTTGTCATATATAAGACTTCCATGTGTTATAAACTTCACAAAGCATTGTTATTTTGTTGCGTTTCTCTTTTTGAACTGACTGTTATGTTCACCTACATATATATATATATATATATATACTTTCTGAGATTTTCCTTTTTTGCCAGTATAGTTTCAAAATACACAAAGCAAAAACCTGATAGATTGCCAGTATAAATCACCAGCTCTTCCAGAAAACAAGATAAGGAAATAATTCCAAACTCATTCTATGAAGCCAGAATTACCTGATATCAAAACTAGACATTACAAGAAAAGAAAACTTTAGACCATTGTTACTAACGAGCATAGATGGAAAAGCTTTTCACAGAATTTTAGCTATTTAAATACAACCATAAACAAAAAGGATAATACATAATGACAAAGAAGGGTTGATTCCAGGAATGCAGAGTTAATTTTAACATTCAATCAAATCAATCAAACTTCCAGTTATAAAATAAATAACTCATGAAGATATAGGGTACAAACATACTGTATTGCACGTTTGAAAATTTCTAACAGTATATGGTAAAAGTCCTCATCACAAAGGAAAACACTGTTATGTCTCTGTATGGTGACATGTTAACTAGACTTATTGTGGTGGTCATTTTGCAATATATACAAATATCAAATCATTATTTTGTATACATGAAACTAATGTAATGTTATATGTCAATTATATCTCAATAATTTTTTTAATCAAGAATGATAGTTTATTGTGATAGAAAATCAGAGTCTTTGGGAGTGAGGGGATGTCTGAGTGGAAGCACAGTGATGATTCTAAGAGAGGCTGATTTGTATCTTGACCCAGATGATGATCGTGAAAATATATGAACAAAAGGAAGAGAATCATCTCATTAAGACTAATAAATAAGTGGTTGTTATTTGCAAGTGAAAAACAGTAACAAATATCTTCTGGCCATTTTCAGAGATATAAAATTTTTTTAAATTGTATTTGATGTCATAAAATATATATATTATTTTACATAATATATATAAATAATAACTTTCCTACAAATAAACATAAAGATGAACATAATAATAGAAAAAATAGATATTAACAATGTCTGGATAATTCAGAAAATTAAAAAGCATAAAGCATCAATCAACCTATGAAAATTATGCTTATTTAAAAAAGGAAATCATTATCAAACATAACAAAGCATCATTTTAGCTTATTAAAATGCTAAAGATTTTTTTTAAGGTAATAGAATATTTTAGGGTGAGAATATAAAATGTTCCCACATATTGTTGGTGAGAAAATATGTCGATACAACACTCTGGACAATAATTTGCAAAAGTCTAAAAGATATATACTCATTTTAATACAGAAACCCTTTTCACCAGAATTTACTCAAGAACAAAAATATGCACAAGTATTCTCTATAGTGAACTTAGCAAAAAAGGTAGCAAAGCAATATATGCAGAAAATTTCATTTTCAAAAAAATGCATTTATATGCATACAGAAATATCAGAAGAGATAAAACTAAAATACAATAAAGATAATAGCTGGGGTGGGGTAGTATTATGGTTGAGTTTTAATTTTGTTCATTTCTTTTAATTTATGTGTTTTAGTTTTTTAAAAACTACTTGATTTCTTAAAAATTCTATAACACAACTTAAATTTTTTTAAATTATAAATATATTTTGCTGAAAATGTGTGTGTAGAAAACGACTATGAAGAAACTTAGCATAATATTAATTGCAATACTTACTGCAATGATAGACTTCAGGATGTTAATTTTTTCTTTAACATTTTTCCCTACAAAAACATGTATTTCTTTTTATAACAAACAACTAAATTTTAAGTAAATGAAGAATTTTTAGTGCAGTACAAGTAGAAAGTGTATAGTAATTGACATAAATCTCAGGCAAAGCAAGAGAGTTCATCATGGAAAACAGTAATTAAAAATGTTCATTTATGAAATAGTTAAATTAGAAACAACTAAATTATGAACATAAATGGAAAAAAGTCAATATAAAATCCATGAAGAGAGAGGCCTCAATAATTCCATTGTTGACCTGGAACACTGCTAACTAGGCCATTTCTTTGAATAATCCAATTAGGTCCAGTTAGTTGAGAATGTTTAAAAGATTGAAAAAATATATATATTCAGAGTGACATCTGTTTCTCTCTCAGGAATTAAGGAGAGAGATCCTTTCATACTTTTCTTAAGGACACAGATGCTTTCCTGAGACTCCTATGTCCAAGGCATCTAGACCAGGACGAGTTTGGTCTTTGTCTTTGAGTTCCCAGGAATAATGGCATTTTTCTACTACATTATTTATTACTGACATATGTGAGACAGAATTCTAGCTATTTTATAGTCAAATTGGCAAAACTAACCAAATTCTCTGGTTGTGCGTTGGTGAGAAAAGCCTGTGATAACTTTCTCATGACACATCCTCAGTTTTAGAACTCATTTGGAACTTGATGACATTCAGACTGAAAGGGCCAATTTATTTCTTCTCTAACATTACCCCAATATGTGATGAAATGTAGCTTAGAAAAATGGCTTATCTAACCCATGGATAAATGAAAATGACTTTGTCATGTGGTGACTTGAAAGCATACTTATATTTAGAGTAGTATTTCAGACAATAGTTGTTAGAAAAAGCTCTACACACACAATGAGCCTTTATCCTCTTTCTCTAGATCAGTAGTTTTCAAAGTGTGGTCCCTAGAGTAGCAGCACTGTTAGAAATGCAATGTTTGGGCTGCCCTCTATTACTAAATCAGAAACTCTGGCATTGGGGCCCTGGAATCAGTTATTCAACAAATTCTCTAGATGATGTTAATGAGCATAAAGTTTGAGAATGATTGTTCCAGGTGGTCTTTGGTATGGATCCTTAGAGAACCACTTAAGAGACTAGAATAGCACAATTTTAAGTCGATGTATGGCAAACCCAATAGAGTATTGTAAAGTCAAATTAAAAAATAAAAAAAATAAAAAAAAATCTATAGGAAAGATTTTTCTCATGATGTTTTTGTGGAAATTTTACAGCATTTTTAATAATTTATTGTGTTTGAAAGGTGAAAATTCCACATTTATCAGAATTCTTATCATTAATAAATAATATAGTGCCTTTTAAGAAGAAAAACCATGTGTCAATGTTTTCTTGTTTAACAAGCAGCATAGGGGAGACGCAAAATTGATCTTGTTTATCTTCCAGTACACATCGTCATATAATNAGAATTCTTATCATTAATAAATAATATAGTGCCTTTTAAGAAGAAAAACCATGTGTCAATGTTTTCTTGTTTAACAAGCAGCATAGGGGAGACGCAAAATTGATCTTGTTTATCTTCCAGTACACATCGTCATATAATATTTCTATGTATCCTATCAGTTCAGATCAGTTGCTCAGTTGTGTCCAACTCTTTGCAACCCCATGGAATATAGTACGCCATGTATATTCATTAAGTTAGACTCATGCTAACATCAAAGTCCTAAACCCTGGCATCTACCAACACTAATACAATAAGAATGTTTTGCTATCATTACCATGTAGCTCAAATATTAGAGTTTAATATTATCTCATTTAGCAACTCAGAAATAAGAAAATAGAAGGGGAGAATTTGAGAGTACACGTTGTCAAATCTGCAAATTATCAATGTAACGCTGTGAGTCTGCATTCTACAGCAAGAATACTTTCTAGAAAGGGGAATCCGAACACATGCTTTGATAGAAGGAAGTGAAATTTGATAAGAGCCTCATGTTCATTTCAACTATACAGGAAAAATATATCTATACAGGAAAATATAACTATATAACTACACAGAAAAAATATACCAGCAGACAAAAATAAAGCCATTTTTGTTCCAGAGTAAATTCTGGGATCTTCAGAAAATTTTGAACGTATCCTTTCTTTAATCTTCAAAGCATAGTGTTTAAGCTATCTCTTGCAATTATCTATTCTTACAAATCTGCAATTTATACAAGACTTTGTGGGGATAGCTTGTCTCTGCTCTGCATAGCATCAACTGGCATGGCTTAACACGGGGCGGGGGGGGCGCTGGAGTGAGTGAGACTCATTTACTCACACGTCTGATGACTGATTCTAGTCACTTGTGGAGGATTTTGCTCGGACTGTTGACCACTCACTCACCCATGTCTTCTTCATGTGGCCTGGGCTTCTAAGGGTGAGCACTCTGAGAGAGAGACAGGTGGAAAGCCACATTACCTTTTCTAGCCCAGCCTCTAAAGTGAAGGCTGGCAAAACTTCTGTCATATTTGAATAGTCAGAGCATTCCCTCCCCATCCCTCCCAGAATCCAGGGGAAAGTATATAAACCTCATTTCTTGATGAGCAAGTGCCAAGGTTCTGGGAAAGCATGTAGGACCAGAAATGAAGCTACAGCCACTTTTGCAAAATACAGTCCAGCCACAGTCCTCAGTGAACAACAATTTACATTTTTTCTCTGGACATGAGAGTAAGCAAGCCTGCAGACAATTTCAACTTCTAGCCTGAGCATCAACCCAGCTGTTTGTGAATGGATGAAAGGAAAGCTAATCCCACTGGGCCCTGGACCAGGTTACAAACTCATGAGCAAAAGCAAAACATATTGTTTTGTCTTAAGCCTTTATCTATGTATTGGAATGTTATGTAGCAGTAGATAAGTGGAAGACAGATTCTCAACTTTTTCCCTAATTAAACACAGGTAAGAGACCCAATGACACAGGAGATACTGTTCAACTCAACGAGATTTAAAATATAAGACAGGCTGGCTCTCAAGCTTGCGCTCATTCTATTTCTCCAGAAAGCATTTTGAAATATCTGAGGGTTATACCATCATAGTGATAATACTGAATTCACCTGAATTTATGCAACAATAGTACATTACAAATTCTGGTACCTTACCTATCATTATAATATACTTCTAATGACACTCCAATGTGTTATGAAAAGATGCAGATTGAAAAGTACTGTCTCAGACACACTTAGGGGTAAAAATGTCTTCAAAAAAGTTTAACAAATAACCCTGAAATTAACAAATGAATGCAAAACTCTGAGCTTAGTTTTATTTATATTTTAAAAAATCTGTCTCTGGTAGCATGTTGCTGGATAGACGGGAGCAGGTACAAATGGAATGGGAAATGGAAACACTATCAAAAGCAACTTGCTCTGCTCACTCTGAGAGATGGTGAAGGAACCATCAGTCTCTCTCTCTGTCATTGAGCAAGTTCTTCATAAACACAGTGACCACCATTCTTATTGTGCCCAGTAGAGTCTCAGCATTTTACCTGATTCCACATTCTGTCCAAATAAAATTCTGAATAATAATTTGTGTGGTCATTTTCTTCATAAGTATTTACAAAAACAACTTGTGGGTTTGTGGGATGTCTTCTGATATCTCTGGACAAATCTTCGGAACAATTTCTGAGAGAATAGATCTGGATAATATACTTTACATCCTGATCTGGAATCAAGACATGAGGGTCACGTTTGCCCTGGATTCATCACACTACACTCTGTTAGCTGTCCTCCTCTTCATAGTGACTCCCTGCCAGTTATAACACTACATCAGTTGGTTACAACTGAGCAATAAGAAGACTTTTCACTAAAAGCACTCAACATATTTTTCCAATGGTCTCCACTGGAACCTTAAATTCAGCCTCTAAGTGCTTTGTAAAATTAATTTGCTTGCTCATAATTTCATACTTCCTTTAGCACAGTATGTAAGAAAATTGCAGGAAGAAAGTCTTTGCCCAAGTTTTCACTGATGGAGGAGCTTTGCTTTCTACCCAACATAGTCATGTTGAAAACGAGTCCCAACCATACCACTTCCATTAAACACTTTACCTGATTGCCTAGTAAGTCATCCCTGTAATCAAAACATTTTGTTGAATTTTCGGACAGGTACATAGATTTTGATAATTAACTTCTCAGACTTGAAGCTTTCAGACCAATCATTAAAATCTTTCTTGGTCTAAAAATAAAGCCCCAAACATGATTATATGATTACTGTATAATGGAAAATATGAAACAGTAAAACAAGTGGCCTAGTACATGCTGTTTTCAAAATGAAGACAAGATCTTGGTTTTTACCTGCAGGGAGCTCATAGTTGTACATATAGGAAGACACTGAGTCCCCTGAGTTCTGGGATAGGCTATAAATCAAGGGTTTATCATATGACAGATAAAGGCAGAGCCTGATTTCCCTGTCCACCCTCATACCTAAAAGATCAAAAAGTCAATTTATCTCTTCAATTATGAAGTCTTTCACTTAGAGATGACTTTTAATCAGTCTCCATCAACCTGGAAGCACTGAATATCCAAGTTCATAAGATACATGCCTCTGATTTGCTCACAAATATACAGAGTAGACTTGTATGTACATTTGTATATGCATGGATATTTGATAGCAATCGCTAACATTATCTCTCAATGTTTTGTGGAACAAAAGCAAGCCATCATTTGCATTCATAAAGGACCCCTTCTCTCTTTTTCACAAAAAATAAGTTTTACTTTTTTCTTATTAATACTTTATTTTTTAATTGGAGGAAGATAATTGCTTTACAATGTTGTGATGGTTTTTGCTGTACAACACAAATCAAAACAAAACAAAAAAGGTGCAAGATTCTGTGAGGCAGGCCCTTGCTAATCTCCTACTACATTGGTTATATTAAGTACACTTTCAGCAAAGGAAACTCTATAGGCTTTATTATCTATTTACCCAAATCAAAACGACTGTAGCCCCTGGGGATTGTTGACCATAACTGGTCTTTTCCTCATTATTTAAAACAAATGAAGGGATATAAATTTGAAACATCTTATCTGGTCTAAGAGCCAAAAATGCAAGTTTATAAAAGTAAACTGGGTAAAAGGCTTTCCGGGCTAGTTGGCCGGCACCCAGGAAGCTTCTATGGCAAGTGTGGCCTGCCTGGTGTTCCTTGACCCTGTGTTCTGAGCTGGGTAGATTGAAACCTGAACTCTCCCTGCCATGTGAGGTAGCCCATGGGTTTCAGTGTATTCAAATTGTTTATTTTATTTAACTAGAAACCTTTATCCAGTCCATGGGGTTTCCCTGGTGGTTCAGACAGTGAAGAATCTGTCTGCTGAATGCAGGAGACCCAGATTTGATCCCTGGATCAGGAAGATCCCCTAGAAAAGGAAATGGCTACCTACTCTAGTATTTTGGACTGAAGAATCCCATGGACAGAGGAGCCTGGTGTGCCACAGCCCATAGGGTCACACAGAGTCAGACATAACTGAGAGACTAAACACACATACGCACACACACACACACACACACACACACACACACATCCATTCCATAAGATGTTAGGAATACTATCTTTCTAGTCTCAAACACAGAACTTAATCTGTTTATTCTCTGAAAAAACTAATTTTACTATCAAAGAATAACTTGAGTCAATTAATCTCAGGTTTTTAAATTTCACAATACTATAAAAATTAGAAAAAATAATCAGGGAAGCTACATAAATTATTTTTTCTAGGTAAGCACATTAAGAATTTCCCAACTATTATCCTCATTTTATTATTTTTCAAAATGACATTTTAAACCCTAAAAAGTAAGAAAAATATAACTTGAACACGCATCAGTTCAGTCCAGGTCAGTTCCTCAGTCGTGTCCGACTCTTTGTGACCCCGTGGACTGCAGCACATCAGGCCACACTGTCCATCACCAACTCCCAGAGTTTACTCAAACTCATGTTCATTGAGTTGGTGACGGCATCCAACCATCTTATTTTCTGTCATCCCTGTCTCCTCCCACCTTCAATCTTTCCCAGCATAAGGGTCTTAAGTCAGCCTCTTGATGAAAGTGAAAGTGGAAGAGTGAAAAGTTGACGTAAAGAATAACACTCAGAAAACGAAGATCATGGCATCTGGTCCCATCACTTCATGGCAAATAGATGGGGAAACAGTGGCTGACTTTATTTTTCTGGGCACAAAAATCACTGCAGATGGTGATTGCAGCCATGAAATTAGAAGATGCTTACTCCTTGGAAGGAAAGTTATGACAAACCTAGATAGCATGTTGAAAAGCAGAGACATTACTTTGCCAGCAAAGGTCCATCTAGTCAAGGCTATGGTTTTTCCAGTGGTCATGTATGGATGTGAGAGTTGAACTATAAAGAAAGCTGAGTGCAGAAGAGTTGATGCTTTTGAACTATGATATTGGAGAAGACTCTTGAGAGTCCCTTGGACTGCNGGGCTCCAAAATCACTGCAGATGGTGATTGCAGCCATGAAATTAAAAGATGCTTACTCCTTGGAAGGAAAGTTATGACCAACCTAGATAGCATATTGAAAAGCAGAGACATTACTTTGCCAACAAAGGTCCATCTAGTCAAGGCTATGGTTTTTCCAGTGGTCATGTATGGATGTGAGAGTTGAACTATAAAGAAAGCTGAGTGCAGAAGAGTTGATGCTTTTGAACTATGATATTGGAGAAGACTCTTGAGAGTCCCTTGGACTGCAAGGATATCCAACCAGTCCATCCTAAAGGAGATCAGTCCTGGGTGTTCATGGGAAGGACTGATGCTGAAGCTGAAACTCCAATACTTTGGCCACCTAATGCGAAGAGATGACTCTTGGAAAAGACCCTGATGCTGGGAAAGATTGAGGGCAGGAGGAGAAAGTGATGACAGAGGATAAGATGGTTAGATCAATGGACATGAGTTTGGGTGGACTCTGGGAGTTGATGATGGACAGGGAGGCCTGGCATGCTCTGGTTCTTGGGGTAACAAAGTGTCGGACATGACTGAGCGACTGACTGAACTTGCATGAAATGTTCCCTTGGTATCTCTAATTTTCTTGAAGAGATCTCTAGTCTTTCCTATTCTATTGTTTTCCTCTATTTCTTTGCACTGATCACTGAGGAAAGCTTTCTTATCTCTCCTTGTTATTCTTTGGAATCTGCATTCAAATGGGCATATCTTTCTTTTTCTCTTTTGCTTTTCACTTCTCTTTTCACAGCTATTTGTAAGGCCTCCTCAGACAGCCATTTTGCTTTTACATATTTTTTTCTTGGGGATGGTCTTGCTCCCTCTCTCCTGTGCAATGTCAAGAACTTCTGTTTATAGTTCATCAGGTACTCTCTATCAGATCTAGTCCCTTAAATCTATTTCTCACTTCCACTGTATAATCATAAGGGATTTGATTTAGGTCATACATGAATGGTCTAGTGGTTTTCCCTACTTTCTTCAATTTAAGTCTGAATTTGGCAATAAGGAGTTCATGATCTGAGCCACAGTCAGCTCCTGGTCTTGTTTTTGCTGACTGTATAGAGCTTCTCCATCTTTGCCTGCAAAGAATATAATCAATCAGATTTTGGTGTTGGCCATCTGGTGATGTCCATGTGAAATGCTGGGCTGGATAAAGCACAAGCTGAAATCAAGACTTCCAGGAAAGATAGCAACAACCTCAGATATGCAGATAATACCATTCTAACTGGGCTTCTCCAACGGCTCAGAGGGTAAAGAATACACCTACAAAGCAGGAGACACACGAGATGTTGGCTCGATCCCTGAGTTACCAAGATCCCCCAGAGAAGGAAATGAAAACACATTCCAGTATTCTTGCCTAAAAAAAATGCATGGGCAGAGGAGCCTTTTGTGGGTTACAGTACAAAAGGTCCAAAGAGTTGGCTAAAACTGATTGGCTAAGCACATAGGCATATCACTCTTTTAGCAGAAAGTGAAAAGGAACTAAAGCGTATCTATCTTGATCAGGATGAAAGAGGAGAGTGAAAATCTGGCTTGAAACTCAACATTCAGAAAATGAAGACATGATATCTGATCCCAACACTTCATGGCAAATAGAAGAGGAAAAAATTGAAGAGGTTTTATTTTCTTGGGCTCCCAAATTACTGCAGACAGTGACTGCAGTCATGAAATTGAAAGATGTTTGCTCCTTGGAAAAGAAGTTATGACAAACCTAGACAGCATATTGACAAGCAAAGACATCACTTTGCTGACAAAGTCCATAAAGTCAAAGGCTATGGCTTTCCCAGTAGTCATGTATGTATGCGGGAAGTGGACCATAGAGAAGGCTGAGCACTGAAGAACAGATGCTTTCGAACTGGTGCTGGAGAAGACTATCTAGAGTCCTTTGAATTGCAAGAAGATCAAGCCAGTCAATACCAAAGGAAATCAACCCTGAATATTCACTGAAAGAAGTGAGGCTGAAGCTGAAGCTCCAATACTTTGGCCACCTGATTTGAAGAGCTGACTCATTAAGAAAAGACCTTGATGCTAGGAAAGATTGATGGTAAAGGGTAAGGGGGTGGCAGAGACTGAGATGGTTAGATAGCATCACCAACTCAATGGACATGAATTTGAGCAAACTCTAGAAGATAGTGGAGGACAGAGGAGCCTGGCATGCTATAGTCCTTTGGGTCACAAAGAATAGATCATGACTTAGTGACTAAACAACAATAACAAAATGGAAGAGAATGATAATAAACATTCTACTAGAAACTGCAGCTGAAGTAATATGTGGAAAGAAATGTCTGAGTTATTTCTAATGACTAGGCTTTCATGATGTAGAGTTAAATGAAGAAAGAATTACAAAACTCCAGAGATTCTAGGAGATGTTTTTGTTTTGTTATGTTTTAGTCACTTTTTAAATTGAAGTATAATTCATCTACTATGGCATGTTAATTTCAGGTGTACAGCAAAGTGATTCAGTTTTATATATGTATATGTAAATATATACATTGTTTTTCAGATTCATTGCCATTAAAGGTAATTACAAGATATTGAATATAATTCCCTGTGCTATACAGCAAATCCTTGTAGGTTATCTATTTTATATACAGTAATTTGTATATGTTAATCCAAAACTTTTGTATTTATCTCCCCCCACTACTATCCCCTTTGGTAACCATTAGTTTGTTTTCTACACCCATGAATCTATTTCTGTCTTATAAATAAGTTAACTTGTATCATTTTTTAGATTCCTCATATAAGTGATATCATATGACATTCATCTTTTTCTATCTGACTCATTTCACTTAATACGATAGTCTCTATGTCCATCCATGTTGCTGCAAATGGCAATATTTCATTCTTTTTATGGTTGATTAATATTCTTCTTTATCCATTCATCTGTCAGTAAAAATTTAGGTTGCTCCATTACCTTAATGTGACCTATGGTTTTGCCTACCATAAATAGTGCTTCTAGCTGACCATCAATAAAAAGTCTACAAATAATAAATACTGGAGAGTGTATGAAGAAAAAGGAACATTCTACATTGTTGGTGGGAATGTAAATTGGTGCAGATACTATGGAGAACAGTATGGAGGTCCCTTATATAAACCAAAAATAGAGTTAGCATAAGATACTGCCATCCCACTCCTGAGTATAAATCCATCCAGAAAAAAAACTAATTCGAAACTATACCTGCACCTCAAAGTTTTAACAGTACTTTCTACAAAGGGAGACTATTAATGATAGCTTTTGAATTACTATATAAAATCTAATGTCCTATCAGACATTATTACATCCACTTTGTGGTGTCTTATTAAGCATTTATGTTTTGTACTTTTACAGACCATAATTAGTTTGATGGTTACAAGGTTTACGCTTAAGTAGTCATTCCCTGGTGGCTCAGACAGGAAAGAATCCACCTGCAATGCAGGAGACCTGAGCTCGATCCCTGGGTTGGGAAGATCCCCTGGAGAAGGCAATGGCTACCTACTCCAGTATTCTGGTCTGGAGAATCCCCATGGACAGAGCAGTCCAGCGGGCTACATTCCATGGGGTCCCAAAGAGTCGGACAAAACTGAGCAACTAGGACAGCACAGTCATTCATGAACACAGAAGTCAAATGACATGGGTTTGAGTTTCTGCTCTTCTAGCTGAAAGACTAAAGGCAAGATTTTAGCATCTTAAGTCTCAGATCCTTCATCCCCCCTAAAAATTTTGTAAAAGTAATAATACCTGCCACTGAAACTCTTTATGATGTTAAATGATTTAAAACACCAGAAACATACTGTAACACTGAACAAATAGTAAGAGTTCAATAACTGTGAGCTAGTATTCCGACATGTACAATACTCATTTGGTTTCTTCCTCCATCACTCCTATGCTCCTTGAAGAGAAACAATGCTTTGTTCATCTTTGACCAATGAAGAGTATATAGTAGCGTCAACAAAACAGTTGCCTCTAAGTATATTTGTATATTTATTGTACTAACAAGTGAAGGTTAGCAACACTTCTTCAGGCTATTTTGGTGTTAGATATAAAAATTATCCAGCAAAATAAAGCAATAAACATGAAGATATTGCTACTGATTTGTAATTATATTTAAGTCCTATATTTAATTATCACTTCTCATTTAGTATTGACGTGACACTTGAAATAGTTAAACCAACTTTGCTCTATCAAGTCTGACAATCTCAAATATCCATTAAGAATCAAAACTGTCAATAGTAAGATATTTTTATTGAATGAGGGTGGGGTTGGAACCTGTTGGTTTTCTAATTTTAAACATATGACAGTGACAGAAAACATATATTCACAGATGAGACACACGAAAACAAGGACATAATTGTAAAGAGTACAGAATACATAAAATGTGTTATTAGATAGGAAAAAAGTACATTTATGTAAAGCAAGTTCAGTTCAGTCGCTCAGTCATGTCCGACTCTTTGCGACCCCGTGAATCTCAGCACACCAGGCATCCCTGTCCATCACCATTGCCCGGAGTTCGCCCAGACTCACATTCATCGAGTCCGTGATGCCATCCAGCCATCTCATCCTCTGTCGTCCCCTTCTCCTCCTGNTGAGCTATTTCAAATCCTGAACGATGATGCTGTGAAAGTGCTGCACTCAATATGCCAGCCAATTTGGAAAACTCTGCAGTGGCCACAGGACTGGAAAAGGTAAGTTTTCATTCCAGTCCCAAAGAAAGGCAATGCCACAGAATACTCAAACTACCACACAATTTCACTCATCTCACATGCTAGTAAAGTGATGCTTAAAATTCTCCAAGCCAGGCTTCAGCAATATATTAACCGTGAACTTCACTGCAGATGGTGATTGCAGCCATGAAATTAAAAGATGCCTGCTCCTTGGAAGGAAAGTTATGATTAACCTAGATAGTATATTAAAAAGCAGAGACATCACTTTGCCAACAAAGGTGCATCTAGTCAAGGCTATGGTTTTTTCATTAATCATGTATGGATGTGAGAGTTTGTCTTTAAAGAAAGCTGAGTGCAGAATAATTGATGCTTTTAAACTGTGGTGTTGGAGAAGACTCTTGAGAGTCCCTTGGACTACAAAGAGATCCAACCAGTCCATCCTAAAGGAGCTAAGTCCTGGGTGTCATTGAAAGGACTGATGTTGAAGCTGAAACTCCAATACTTTGGCCACCTGATGGGAAGAGCTGACTCATTTGAAAAGACCCTGATTCTGAGAAAGATTGAGGGCAGGAGGAGAAGGGGATGACAGGATAAGGTGGGTGGATGGCACCTCTAACTCAATGGACATGGGTTTGGGTGGACTCCAGGAGTTGGTGATGGATAGGGTAGCCTGGCATGCCGTGGTTCATGCAGTCACAAAGAGTCAGACACGACTGAGTGACTGAACTGAACTGAATGGTCTAGTGGTTTTTCTCTACTTTATTCAATTAAATCCTAAATTTGACAATAAGGAGTTCATGATATGAGCCACAGTCAGCTCCTGGTCTTGTTTTTGCTGACTATATAGAGTTTCTCCATCTTTGGCTGCAAAGAATATAATCAGTCTGATTTCAGTATTGATCTTCTGGTGATGTCCATGTGTAGAGTCTTCTCTTGTATTGTTTGAAAAGGGTGTTTACTATGACCAGTGTGTGTCTTCTCTTGGCAAAACTCTGTTAGCCTTTGCTAACATTTTGTACTCCAAGGGCAAATTTTCCTGTTACTTCAAGTATCTCTTGACTTCCTACTTTTGTATTCTGGTCCCGTATAATGAAAAGGACATCTTNAGGGTGTTTACTATGACCAGTGTGTGTCTTCTCTTGGCAAAACTCTGTTAGCCTTTGCTAACATTTTGTACTCCAAGGGCAAATTTTCCTGTTACTTCAAGTATCTCTTGACTTCCTACTTTTGTATTCTGGTCCCGTATAATGAAAAGGACATCTTTTTTGGGGTGTTAGTTCTAGAAGATCTTGTAGGTCTTCATAGAACCATTCAACTTCAGCTTCTTCAGCATTACTGATTGAGACATAGACTTGGATTACTGTGATATTGAATGGTTCGCCTTGGAAAGGAACAGAGATCATTGTATCGTTTTTGAGATTGCATCCAAATAGTGCATTTCAGACTCTTTTTGCTCAAACAAACCTTGTGTGCACCAGGACCCAGTGATCACACAGAGACTGAGCCAGAACTGTGTTTAAGTGTCTCCTGTAGAGGTACAGGTCAGCAGTGAATTACTGCAGAGGCAGGGGCTCTGGGTGCAGTAGACCTGGGAATGGCATAAGCCCTCTTGGGGGCTTATGGAGGTTGCCATTAACCCCGCCACAGAGCTGCCAGAACTTACACAGGACTGGGGAAACAGACTCTTGGAGGGTGCAAACAAAACTTTGTGTGCACCAGGATCTGGGAGAATCCTGCAGTGACCCCACAAGAGAGTGACCCAGACTTGCCTGTGAGTTCCAGGAGTGTCTGGTGGAAGCATGTGTCAGTGGTGGGCTACTACAGGGTTGGGGGCACTGAGTGCAGCAGTGCCTGCATGGGACCTTTTGAAGGAGGTTGTCATTATCTTCATTACCTCTACCATAGTTTGGCCTTTGGTCAAACAACAGGGAGGGAACACAGCCCCACCCATTAATAGAAAATTGGATTAAAGGTTTACTGAGCATGGCCCCACCCATCAGAAAGAGGCTCAGTTTCCCCTTCAGTCAGTCTCTCCCACCAGGAAGCTTCCATAAGCCTCTTATCCTTCTCAATCAGTGGACAGACAGAATGAAAACCACAATCATAAAAAAATAACCAATCTAATTAAATGGATCACAGCCTTGTCTAAGTCAATGAAGCTATGAGCCATGCTGTGTAGGAGCACCCAAGATGAATGGGTCATGGTGGAGAGTTCTGACAAAACATCATCCACTGGAGAAGGGAATGGCAAACCACTTAAGTATTCTTGCTTTGAGAACCCCATGAACAGTATGAAAAGGCAAAATGATAGGACACTGAAAGATGAACTTCCCAGGTTGGTAGGTGCCAAATATGCTACTGTAGATCACTGGGGAAATAACTCCAGAAAGAATGAAGAGACAGAACCAAAGCAAAAACAACACCCAGTTGTGGATGTGACTGAGGATGGAAGTAATGTCTGATGCTGTACAGAGCAGTATTGCATAGGAATCTACAACGTTAGGTCCATGAATCAAGGCAAATTGGAAGTGGTCAAACAGGAGATGGCAAGAGTGAACATCAACATTCTAGGAATCAGCAAACTAAAATGGACTAGAATGGGTGAATTTAACTCAGATGACCATTATATCTACTACTGTGGACAAGAATCCCTTAGAAGAAATGGAGTAGCCATCATATTCAACAGGAGCCCCAAATGCAGTACTTGGATGATTAAATTAAGGACTTTGAAATGGAGAGATTATCCTGGGTTATCTGCATTGGCCTAATAAAATAAGAAAGATTTCTTAAAAGAGTTAGAGGAGATGTGACAATGAAGAGCAGTGATACAGACTGACAGTATCTAGATTGAGAGAGGCTATGCTGCTGACTTTGAAGATTGAGGAAGGAGCCAATAAGCCAAAAGAATGCAGATACCAAGGAGGAAAATGAGGTGTGGGATGAATTGAGAGATTGGGATTGACATATATACACTACTATGTATAAAATAGATAACTAATGAGAACCTACTGTATAGCACAGGGAGTTCTACTCAGTGCTCTGTGGTGAATTAAAGGGCAAGGAAATCCTAAAAAAAAAGGGGATATTTGTATCCAGGGGCATCCCAGGTGGCACAGTGATAAAGAGTCCATCTGCCAGTACAGGAGGTGAAAGAGATGCTGGTTCAATCCCTGGGTCAGGAAGATCCCCTGTAGTAGGAAACAGCAACCCACTGCAGTATTCTTTCCTGGGAAATTCTATGGCCACAGGTGCCTGACAGGATACAGTCCATGGGGTCACAAAGAGTTAGACATGACAGAGCACATACACCCACACATATGTATATATATAGCATATTTACTTTCCTGTACAGCAGAAACTAACACAACTTTGTAAAGAAACTATATTCCAATAAAAATTAATTTTAAAAAAGACCACATAAAATAAATAAATTGAATTTCTTTCATTAAAAAAAAAAGAATGCGAGCAGCCTTTAGATACTGGAAAGGGCGAGGAAATGGGAATAGATTACCTTCCAGAGCCTCCAGAATGAACACAACCCTGGTGACACCTTGCTTTTAGCCCAGTGTCAGATTTTCGACTTTGAAGCTATAGAGAAGCCAGTAAGTTCCTAATAACTTGTTATGTAAAAAAAATAAAAATAGTACAGTAGAATATAAGTATTGTGTATATATTTATGAAAATATCTCATGTATGTATATTTGACATGTGTGTTTATATACATATGTAGTCTTTTGGGTAGTTTAAAACAAACTTTTAAAATGTCCATCTTATTTACACATTTTACATTCAAGGCAACACACACACACTCAAGCAGACAAGAGTACACACTTAATTGCTCACGTATGTGATAACACCCCACACTCAGATTTATCTTTTTCCAGTGACAGCTCACCAATTTTGAGTAGAGTACATTGGGTTTGACTTGGCATTATGCAATTCATGGTAAACATCATCAAGGCAGATGGATATCTAGGTTTTTCATTTCATTGATGAGCATGTTTTGGCATATAAAGTGACAGTTGCTATTAAAATTTGGGTTTCATACCTATTTCAAAATAAATTGCACCTACAGTCCATTTGCAAGCTCTGTGTTTTAGAAATTCAGCTTTGCATTTGCTGCATTTATTACATTTCTTGGTATTTTTCTTATATCTACTTTGCTTAACAAGAAAACACTGAAATTTTAAGTAGTTCTCTATGTGACTGAATTAATAACATAGTTCTTCAGTTGGTAACAAGAATTATCTTGCACTTTTTTTCTTACTCTGGTTATTTGGTAGATTGAGTAGTTCTTAAATCTTTTGCTGAGAATTGCTGTACACCTTAACTAACAGTTTTTCTTAACCATAGTGCTTGACAAAGACTGGATATTACAGAATCAGGCTACAATTTGGCCCAGCAGTCAATCTCTGCTCATATCATTCAAAAGGGTAATTAGAGAAAGTCAACAATATATATAAATCTATAATTTAGTTTTCTGCACAGAAACCATAACTACAAGGGATGAAAAAGCATTAAGCATTTACAACTAAAAACAGTAAAGCGTTTTACAAAATGGATTCATTCAAACAGTACACTGAAAGCTTCTGTAAACAATTCTGTTATTCACAAGTTCCATATTTGTAAATTTTCCAACTTGTCAAAATATATCTGTACATCTAATATCAGTGCACATGGAAGTTTCACCTTCATTGGCAGATATGCACAGGGTAGCAAAAACTTTTAGTTACCAACTTAAATACTCCCAGCTGAGGTCAAACAAGTGGACACTGCCTCCTTTTGTCAGCAGTCATACTGTAAATGTATCCTTTTCATGGTCTGTTCTACTTCCCTGGTGGCTCAGAGGTTAAAGCGTCTGCCTGCAATGCGGGAGACCTGAGTTCAATCCCTGGGTCGGGAAGATCCCCTGGAGAAGGAAACGGCAACTCACTCCAGTATTCTTGCCTGGAGAATCCCATGGACGGAGGAGCCTGGTGGGCTACAGTCCACGAGGTCTCAAAGAGTCTGACACGACTGAGTGACTTCACTTTCACTTTCATGGTCTATTCAGGGCCACTTTTGTCACATTTTTGTGCTTTTTGTTGTTTAAAATAGTCTCCCAGTGTGTTAGTGAACTACTGTCTAGTCTTCCTAGGCACAGGAATGCTGTGATGTGGCTTACAAAAAAAACCATCTGTGTGAGATAAGCTTTGTTCAGGCATAAGGTATAGTTCTGTTGGCTGCAAATTCAGTGTTAATGAATCACCTCTACAGTAAATAACATGTCTATAGACAGAAACACAGGTAAAATAAGATTATGTATTGGTCAATTCCAAAAAATGTTGTGACCAGCAGCTTGTGGGAACCTGACATTGTATTTCCCCTCTGATATTCGCTACTTTGGTGTTTGCAGTGACTTTCTAGAACATAAATAGTGTGACTAATAAGAACTGATAGTACAGAGTCATCATCCTTCCTCCCAAGTCTCTTGCCCAGTGTAGAGCCTAACTTCCAACAGTACTNGTGATTTTGGAGCCCCAAAATATAAAGTCTGACACTGTTTCCACTGTTTCCCCATCCATTTCCCATGAATTCTAGAAGAAAAAATAAAATTCTATAGTTTTCAGAATCAACTCTTTCTACAAAATTTCATAACATTAAAATGCAAATTTCATCCTGATTACAGTACATTTCTTTTCTTTTAATCCATTAATTAAATCTAGTAATGTTCTGCAGGTTTTTCTTTTAGTAATTTATTTTTCAATAAATTTCACAGTACCTTAATGTGACCTATGGTTGACTGAGTCCAGTGAAAGACCACGATAGATAACTGGGGCTTAATTTACTTTGCTGCTAGGGTAAACAACTCTGCCATTCTTTTCATTAAGCTATTCTGGGAGCAAGATGAGCATTCCTTCTTCTTCTACTAAGTGGATCTTCAGAGACTAGGGTGTATCACTCAGAAACAAAAGTTTCTTCTGGAGGTTGTTAAAAGGAAAGGAAAAGAAGAGGAGAGGGAAGGGCAGGGGAGGGAAGAAGGGCAGGAGGGAAAAAGGGGAGGGGAGAAAAAGAGGAGGAAGGCAGGTAGACAATTTCAGTGTAAAAGTCAGGTGTCCTGAGCTACTAGTTGGAGCAAGAAACTAAATAGAATAATAATGGCCTCTCTAATCCTTGAATTTAACTTTTTCAAATTGTTGAGGCTTTAATTTAAAAATCATGCAAACACACACACACAATCTCAAATGAGAAACTTTAAATAGCTTTAGTTTCTATGATAGCACATCCCAAGATGATGATCCCATGGTGATACATTTGACACTCCATGATAAATAAATGTATCCAGGAATCTCATATGTATCAGTTTGATCCTACAAAGTCTTCTATCTTCCTAAATCCTGTCTTTTTAAGTGCAATAGGGTCAGTATCAGTTCTCAGTCAGCATGTTTAATGTAGTTCTCAGTGACTGCCTGTTGTGAACCCATTCCCCCTCTAAGTAGTAAATTCTTTATTGCTTTGTCCTTCTGCTACATGAGATGAAAGTAACTCATGTTTCTTGTTAGAGTACAGAAACTACCCAAAGTTCTATGGAAATACCTTTTCAATAAGTTAACTAGTGAATATTTTGGAAGGGGGTAGGGAATAGAATATATCTTCAGCTTAGGAGCTATACAAGACAACTGGATTTGTAACTCTCCTTAACAATTATGACACCTCTCAGAAAAGCATTTATTTCATTCATAAAATCACCCCAATATTTTAATAGTGTGTGCATGTGTGGAAGGGAAAGATTGATAACCACCTCTTCTGAGGAAAATTTTCAAAATAAATGCCTTTTTTTCTGAAATGTCACTACATCCAGATTTATCTATTCAATCCATCATTATCAAACTTTCGTGGCTCCCAAATGAAAATATCTACTTACAAGCTACATACAAAGAATTTCAGTCACTTGATATCCCTAAGTGAACAAGCCATTCTCAATTATCTTCACTTCATTTTTTTGTTCTTTATAAATTATTTTCTCATACAAGCTAAATGCTACACTATGAGATACTAAAATTGCTATGATTTAAAATTTTTTATTTATTTTTTTTTTTACTTTACAATATTGTATTGGTTTTGCCATACATTGACATGAATCCACCACAGGTGTACATGNTTATTTTCTCATACAAGCTAAATGCTACACTATGAGATACTAAAATTGCTATGATTTAAAATTTTTTATTTATTTTTTTTTTTACTTTACAATATTGTATTGGTTTTGCCATACATTGACATGAATCCACCACAGGTGTACATGTGTTCCCCATCCTGAACCCCCCTCCCAGCTCCCTCCCCATCCCTTTCCTCTGGGTCATCCCAGTGCACAGTTAACCGACTGGCGAATCTACCTAAGAATGAGATCTAAGCCCATATTCTTGGGTAAAGGAAAAGGAAAAACAATAAGAGAAGGAACAACCCCATTTGAAAATGGCAAAGTCCCAAAGAAGACATACAGCTACAGTGACTGTGCAAGGTATTTTCTGGTATTGCCTCATTCTCTTCTTGGGCAACCCGTGGACCAACAGTCACACTGGCTACTCCAAAGATAAGGAAGAGAAGACCGCTACTATCGCCATCATCAAGACTGGAAGAAGAGTGAAGAAGCCACTATACAGAACACAATAATATTGCTTATGGCAAGAGTTAGGGGAAGGTTTCCTTAGTTGTGGGCTTCCCTGGTGGTTCAGATGGTAAAGCATCTGTCTGTAATGCGGGAGACCTGGGTTCGATTCCTGGGTGAGGAAGATGCCCTGGAGAAGGGAATGGCAACCCACTCTAGTACTCTTGCCTGGAAAATCCCATGGACAGAGGAGCTTGGTTGGCTACAGTCCATGGGGTCGCAAAGAGTCGGACATGACCGAGTGACTTCACTTCACTTTCTTAGTTGTAAAGTAGTGTGGATGGAGAAATCTGGTGGGCTACATGGAGTCAGCAAAGAATCGGACAAGACTGAATGACTGAGGACACACAGCATAAGTTAAGAGAAAAGCAGGAGACAGGACTTTCCCTGGTTCTCACATCTTCATAAAAGCTTATATACTCACAGTCCTACCCCAGTTCTTCTAGTTTTTGGTTCTTATGTTTTTTTTTCTTTCTTTCTTTTTGTGTATATTCTGCATTACACTGCCATAAAAAAGAGACTAGTGAATATTTAATATCAGAGACTTATTTTTGAAATAATCTCTAGGGATGTGTCCCTGGGCTTAGTACGGGCTCAGCTCCACTCTCCAGACCTTCCACATACACAGTCCTGCATAATAATTTCTGGATTGATCCTAGCTGTTTTTCTTCCTGTGTTTTAGTTTGGAAATTCCTGAACTATCTACAGAAATAAATCAGATTAAATCATTTCTGGAATAGTGTTATTGCTAAGTGTACTGTGTTTAATTCAAATTCATATACAAAACCCTCAGTTAATCAGAATATTCATTTAACTGGAAGTTAAGTCCCACTGAAGATAAACAATCTTTTGCAAAATAAGCAAAGTCCACTAGTGCTAAACCATAAGGAATATGCAATGAGGTCTTCATTACCTTGTCAGCACATGATTGAAAAAATTTTAATGGGTATTTATGAACCACAAAGAAGGAAGGTGATGGTTACAATTCTTAATCTGAAAGTCCTCCACTTTCATTCCTCGAAGGACATTTTTAAAACTTCTGGGGAAAAAACTCAAATAGCAAGTGTTCCCAATGACTTAACTACCATTTATCACCCATATTTCATAGAGCGTCCTCCATAATGGATGTTCTTTATATTTTATCTTCCCAAATATAGATATCTTGACCCTTTGAACAGTATGACTTTAAAAAAATATGATTTATTTTCCAGTATTTTGTATGTAGAAAGCAATTATTAAATACTTGTTGAATTAAATAAAGAAGGAATGAATGCAGGAACCAGCTACTGTGGGGGTAAAATAAAGCAATAAAATAATTCTACCTAGTTGTGCCAGTGACAACACTAATCACAAGTAGCGTACCTCAGGGCTAAGGGTGTGTGCCCTGCACCTTTTTTCTGGGATGAACACAAGTCTATGGTTACTAAGTCCTCTCACAGACCCATTATCTATGACTGGACCCCATTTCTCTGCCTAATTAAAGCATTCTTTCTGGAAGGCATAACTAAGTCAAAGATGCTTCAAACCAGATGTGTATGGCATGCAGAAATTCTAGCCCAAGCAAACTGCAATCTTCTCATCTGGGTGATGTAAGCACTGGCCTTGGCTGCACTCAATTTCAACATCAAAACTTGTCCATTTGGGCTATGCTTATTTACCCATTACACTCATTCAATTTCCCCACATACCCTTCCCAATTATCTGCCCATTTAACCCGTTTAGTCTATCTCCACTACAGTAAATATGTTCCCCTTTACCATTTACTAGCACTTGGGCTGAACTTTCAAGGGCCTCTGACAGGCTTTGTGATTCATTTATTTTTTCCTCTTCTTGTTCAATTTTACACTTATGACTCATCTCAAAACTGGATGCTGCCTCTGTAGACAAAAGCATTGGCAAGAGCCTAACTACACAATTGACCATTTAGTCTTAAAACTAAATGAAACAGAATAATGGCTGCAAAATTGATCTGGGCCATGGGGCAGAAGCTATACTTAAACTTCATTCAGCATAGCACCTGCCACAAAGCTGATGGAGTGAAAATTGTATCACGATGATATGCTCTAGGTCTGGGTGCCATTTACTGTCTTTTCCATTATTGTTGATAATAACAGTGCTTTCAAATGGAACAACATTCCTCCTGCTACAGATAAAGAGGATTTGGAAAAACATCCTATCATCTTGTCTGAGGGACCAATAAAGTAATAATTCCATTTTCTCCATTTTTCTGGGAACTTGGCAGATAATATTAATTATTATCTCTTGCCAGGGCTCCAATGAAACTAGTAAATAAGAATAAAGTGCATTTGTGAATAAAAATAAAGCTAGGAAGTTAAAATAATTTATTTGTCTGTTTGGTAGGAGAATTAGACCATTCTGACATTTTGAAAGAAAAAAGTTTGGCTCCTCTGACACTTCTTATAGGTACTTCAAAGCACCCTAACTCTCTCTTTCAATACTAACCATTTGGCATAAAGATCCTGAAAGCCAATTTGTCATCAGTTTTTTCTTTCATCCCACATGCTATCTCTTGATTAAGAAGGTTTCTCTTTCCTCATATGTTGCTTTGCTCTTCACGAAAGCTCTTTCTCCTACGTGCCAAGAAAAATATCTCAACATTTCTGAAGAAAAGTACACACAGCACCTGAAGAACCTTGAGGATGAATCAACAATTTCTCCCACTGGAATTAGAAAGAAGGAAAAGGGTAACCACCCAATTGGCAATAGCCACATTAGCCTTCACAAGCTTGAGATGACTGAAAAATAGATCATGGAAAGGATGGCTGCTTGACCACCAGATGGTCTGCATTTCCCCCTTCGTCCTTACCTACAGAATCTGATTTTATTCAAGGAGGTGATATGCCCGGAGGAAAGTGTACATTTCCTAGTCTTTCTGCAACTAGTCATGACTAGTGAGGCATAAGTGAAAGTAACTGGGTGGGGATTCTGGCAAATCTCTTTAAAGGAAGCTAATTTCCCAGAGGGTGTTCACCACTGTGAACCACTTTCTGACATGAACACACACGTGATGGACAGCAGCACTCCAGCAGTCATTCTGGACCATTTTAGAGATGAATAAGGGGCACAAAAGATGATGAAGCAGAAAGAAGAACCTGGGTTCCTGATAACTATGGCACTGATTTGCCAGCTCCAGACCTCCTACCTCTTGCAGGATTGAGAAAAGAAAATCTGTGTCTTTTTAATGTCACAGATTCCTGAGTTTTCCATTTAGGGAACTCTGCTAAGCCTAATATTAACTGACTGATCAAGTAATCATCAATGGTGACAGAGCTCTATGCTTTTAACATTGGGTTAGCATCACTACGAACAAAGCTAGTGGAAGTGATGGAATTCCAGTTGAGCTGTTTCAAGTCCTGAAAGATAATGCTGTAAAAGTGCTGCACTCAATATTCCAGCAAATTTGGAAAACTCAGCAGTGGCCGCAGGACTGGAAAAGGTCCGTTTTCATTCCAATTCCAAAGAAAGGCAATCCCAAAGAATGCTCCAACTACCACACGAGTGCACTCATCTCACATGCTAGTAAAGTAATGCTCAAAATTTTCCTAGCCAGGCTTCAGCAATACATGAACCGTGAACTCCCTGATGTTCAAGCTGGTTTTAGAAAAGGCAGAGGAACCAGAGATCAAATTGCCAACATTTGCTGGATCATGGAAAAAGCAAGAGAGTTCCAGAAAAACACCTATTTCTGCTTTATTGACTATGCCAAAGCCTTTGACTGTGTGGATCACAATAAACTGTGGAAAATTCTGAAAGAGATGGGAATACC
>SJYV01017911.1:2327442-2416612 GCA_006410875.1 Neotragus pygmaeus
TTCTTTGGCTTTGTCTTTCTTTGGGATTGGAATGAAAACTGACCTTTTCCAGTCCTGTGGCCACTGATGAGTTTTCCAAATTTGCTGACTTATTGAGTGCAGCGCTTTCACAGCATCATCTTTTAGGATTTGAAATATCTCAACTGGAATTCCATCACCTCCACTAGCTTTGTTTGTAGTGATGCTTCCTAAGGCCAACTTGTCTCATTCCAACCATCATGATTATCTGGGTCACGAAGATCTTTTTTGTATAGTTCTTCTGTGTATTCTTGCCATCTCTTCTTACTATCTTCTGCTTCTGTTAGGTCCATTCCACTTCTGTCCTTATTGTGCCCATCTTTGCATGAAATATTCCCTTGGTATCTCTAATTTTCTTGAAGAGATCTTTAGTCTGTCCCATTCTATTGTTTCCCTCTGTTTCTTTGCATTGACCACTTATTTAATCCATTACCAGATAAGAAAAACCAAAAACACATAAGTTAAAAAAATAAGTTAAGCAATTTATTTAAAGACATTAGCACTAAAGAGCCTCTTGATGAAAGTGAAAGAAGAAAGTGAAAAAGTTGGTGTAAAACTCTACATTCAGAAAACGAAGATCATGGCATCGGGTCTCATCACTTCATGGCAAATAGATGAGGAAACAATGGAAACAGTGACAAACTTTCTTTTGGGGGCTCCAAAATTACTGCAGATGGTGACTGTAGCCATGAAATTAAGACACCTACTCCTTGGAAGAAAAGCTATGACCAACCTAGACAGCATATTGAAAAGCAGAGACATTATTTTACCAACAAAGTTCNGGTGTAAAACTCTACATTCAGAAAACGAAGATCATGGCATCGGGTCTCATCACTTCATGGCAAATAGATGAGGAAACAATGGAAACAGTGACAAACTTTCTTTTGGGGGCTCCAAAATTACTGCAGATGGTGACTGTAGCCATGAAATTAAGACACCTACTCCTTGGAAGAAAAGCTATGACCAACCTAGACAGCATATTGAAAAGCAGAGACATTATTTTACCAACAAAGTTCCATCTAGTCAAAGCTATGGCTTTTCCAGTAGTTATGTATGGATGTGAGAGTTGGACTATAAAGAAAGCTGAGCACTGAAGAATTGATGCTTTTGAATTGTGGTGTTGCAGAAGACTCTTGAGAGTCCCTTGGAGTACAAGAAGATCCAAGCAGTCCATCCTAAAGGAAATCAGTCGTGTATATTCATTGGACCAACTGAAGTTGAAGCTGAAACTCCAATGCTTTGGACACCTGATTCGAAAAACTGACTCATTGGAAAAGACCTTGATGCTGGGAATGATTGAAGGCAGGAGGAGAAGGGAATGACAGAGGATGAGATGGTTGGATGGCATCACTGGTGTGATGGACATGAGTTTGAGTAGGCTCTGGGAGTTGGTGATGGACAGGAAAGTCTGGTGTGCTGCAGTCCATGGGGTCACAAAGAGTCGGACACAACTGAGCGACTGAACTGAACTGAACAGATTTGTGGCAAAGCTACAATTTAAACCATATACTTTTCTCTTCAAAACCTTAAGCCTTCTAAATTTATTAATGAAATTTCCAAAGGAGATCAATACAAACTTTTAATCCTATAGCATGCGTAGGACAGATTAGTTATATAGAGGAACCCAGTGAATATCTTTCTACCTTATTTATACATTTCCAAAGATGGTCTAATCAACATATGGTTAGTTTTAAGGACCCAAAACTTTTCCCATGACATTTACTAGCAAGAAATTTTCTTCAACACTTTTCTTCAACACTTTGCACTTATGGTTTATGGGTTAATGTCCTCCATTCTAAGAGTATTTTTCAAAGAAACAGAATTAGATTTCAACTGTTTCTACATGTGAAAAGGATGCATGGTACATTTAAAAAGGCAAAGTAATACAATATTTTTTACATACAGTTAATAATGCGACAAAGCACTGGTTTATTCTCGCATGGTTTTGCAAGTCATTTACTGAGCCTGTTCAGAACAATGTGTAAATTACTAGAATTTAAGAAGGAAGAATTCTGAATATGCAAATAATCTCAGTAGGTATTTACCAAGGATAGAATGGAAAGACTAGGCAATTAATCAGCAAAACTCTTAATGTAGATCTTTTTGATGTCATTGATCATTGATCATTGAATAACTTTCCCTGAACTGAATCAATCTGAAATCATTAGTCCACGTGACCTCAATAATTTTCTCACCTTTTTTCCCACTTACAGACCCCATTCTTCTCCTTCAATGCCACCAGACTCTATCCTAGGAGTCCCATAAAACTCCATGTGAGAATCAAACATGAGTTTCAAAAGTTTATAGTACAAAAATCTGGCTTTTCCAAATTATTATGTTATAAACTACAGCTACCCCACTAACAGCATCAGGAGAATGCTCAATCAAAATCTTGGCTTTTTTTAAGCTCCAAGTGTTGGAATTAACAGAATGTGGAAACAGCACTGCTGTTCACCTCTCTACATGTATATCATCATGCTTGGTATTCTCATCTATCTCTCACTAACTGCTATCCCACATTGGAGATTTCTGCCTATCTTTTACTTCCATCTTAAAGAGGGGGAAATTTGATTGTGTGTTTTAGGGTGATATCTCAAATGACTAGCCTAAGTCCGGGATTAAGAAATGTGGATTTCACATTCCAGTTCTCTCAGCACATTAACGAGAAATCACATGAAATCCTGGGGCTCTCTTGACACTAGTGATGTCAAGTGACACTAGTGATCTTTGAATTTATGCACCACTTGTAAGTGTGTCATGGAAACTACAGAAGTCCTACAGAGCATGTGGTGGAAAACAACATGGGACAGTATCAGACATTTAGGGGATTTTTGATAGTTCAGATTATAGCACTGGTGGACTGGGAATCACTTAGATTTATCAGAGCAAATAGTCATGTCAAAAACAGCTTCATTCATCACAGCCATACGCTGTGTTGACTCTCCATTAATGATTTGTGCTTACAAAGTTCAAATACTCAGGCATTTTCCATTTATAATGTGCAAGATATTGAAGGCTGTAAACACCCAAGAGGGAGAAATTCTAGGTGGTCTTGGTAAGGAGGGAGAGGACATAATTAATTAGGAATGACATTAGGAAGAAAGGCAGAAAATCGGTGAACAGCAAACAACTTTTCTAACTACACCAAAAGCTAACATAATATTATCCAAAGAAAGGTGAAGGAAACCAATGACAAAAATGATTTCATGAGGCCAAAGGAAGTATTTTAATTCCTCAAACATCAGTAGTGTAATTTTCAGCTGAAAGCAAGAGCATTGTGAAATAAATAATAGCACGTTTACGTTACTGAGAACATGAAAGAAACAGAGCAAGCAAAAGGAAGCATGTATATTTGAGATCATGGCTTTCACGGCAAGCTTGGAAACCCCAGCTAATTTGACAACCCATAAGGGAACCAGAGCAAGGGCCTGCAAGAATCTCAAATTTCCTCTGCCCATTCTCTGGCTTGGGATAGTGAACACCTCAGCCAAACAAGACAGGGAAAACAGAGATCTTTTTCTAGAACTAAACTTTGGATGCAGAAATCATGAATCATTCCTAAACTGGCAGCAGAAGTGTGAAGAAGTTGGAAAAGCACAGGAAGAGCCCAGCAGCCAGCACTGATGCCTCAAAGGGAGGGGGTCAGAGAGGGCTGAAGGAGAGCCAGACACCAGCCAGAATCCGGAGGGAGGGGGCCAGCCAGAGCTGCTCTGGAAGAAAAGTGCAAAGCAAGGCAGGATGAGAAAGAGTTCTTCCAAAGAGGCCAGCAGCAGACAGGTTGCCTTTATTTAAAAGAAAAAGTTGTTTATTCTATCAAATTGCTAGGTCTCTGAGATTAGGCTTATGTTTCCTTTCTTGTCCCCCAACCTACATCTTCCCCAGGTGCTGGAAGAAAAGGTTGTAGAATTAGAGTTGCTGATCTTATTTAAATCTCAAGGCTTTTGGATGTGCATAATTAAAACTCAGCAAATGAGGAAGACAAGGGGGAACTGGGAGATGGGGATTGGGAGAAGGTAAGGAAGAACACCGAACAAAAGAAAGATGATGGGGATCTTGTGGAAACTGTAGAGAGAAGAGGCAGATGAGAGTAAACTTCAAGGGTATCAGAGGAAGGGGTCAGTATGATCTGCTGAGCTTGAGGAACTTTGGACATTTCCAGACATAAAACATATGGATAAAGAAATAAAGAATACCAATTCCTAAAATGGATAAAATGAAAAAGAATTCTTCACTTCCTGTGAAAATTGGAGTCTGTTCAAAACACTGGAGGTGATTATATTTGGTTTGCTTTGCAAATGTTCTACTATTTAGTTGGTACAACATTCAGAAAACAAAGATCATGGCATCCAGTCCCATCACTTCATGGGAAATAGATGGAGAAACCATAGGAACAGTGTCAGACTTTCTATTTTTGGGCTCCAAAATCACTGTAGATGGTGACTGCAGCCATGAAATTAGAAGACGCTTAGTCCTTGGAAGAAAAGTTATGACCAACCTAGATAGTATATTCAAAAGCAGAGACATTACTTTGCCGACTAAGGTCCGTCTAGTCAAGGCTATGGTTTTTCCTGTGGTCATGTATGGATGTGAGAGTTGGACTGTGAAGAAGGCTGAGCACAGCTTTTGAACTGTGGTGTTGGAGAAGACTCTTGAGAGTCCCTTGGACTGCAAGGAGATCCAACCAGTTCATTCTGAAAGAGATCAACTCTGGGATTTCTTTGGAAGGAATGATGCTGGAGCTGAAACTCCAGTACTTTGGCCAACTCATGTGAAGAGTTGACTCACTGGAAAAGACTCTGATGCTGGGAGGGGGCAGGAGGAGAAGGGGACAACCGAGGATGAGATGGCTGGATGGCATCACGGACTTGATGGACATGAGTCTGAGTGAACTCCGAGAGATGGTGATGAACAGGGAGGCCTGGTGTGCTGCAATTCATGGGGTCGCAAAGAGTCGGACACGACTGAGTGACTGAACTGAACTGAAATAATCTTGAAGTTTTAATTTGCAGAAGAATTCCCCCTATTTTAATTTTAGAATTCTAAATTCTTAGAGTTGGGGCCATGGAAGTCAACTAGGCCAGCTCTTATCAGATTCATAGAAACCATATATCTCTATGAGCCAACACCTCCCAGTTAAGCAATGTGGTCCACACTCCATGTATTTCCAATGGTGTGATCTCTCAAATGATTAGCTAAGGTCTTGGATTGAGAAATGTGGATTTCACATCCCAGCTCTCTCAGCATGTTAATGAGCAGTCACATGAAATCCTGGGACTCTTTTGACATTGATGGTGATCTTTGCATTTATACAGCTTTTTGAAGTTTGCCAAAGCCATTTTCATCAATGTTCTCTTCTGGTTCTCACTATAGACACAAGAGGGATTATATTTCTTACTTTTCAGGTTCAATACTACTAGGACTCAGAGAATTTTGAGACTTACCTAAATCACAATTAATAAGGTCCGCTAATACTAATTACTTCTGCCGATATACAAAATACTTATTAATTTTATTTCAGGCCATTATAAATTTCCAATAAAATGGACAATTAAGAGTATACTAAATTTTAGCATGGGTAATTAATTTGATCAAACACATTTTGCTTCTCTCAATTTGTGTATGCAAGTATCTGAAAATCTGTGAATCTATTACATCTTTTTACTTCACAAAAAGCATGCTATTAATAAGCCATTTTTTAGGGAAAAAGTTTCTGCTAGAAGATTCTGCAGAATTCAAGATATCAGAATTCAAGAAAAATGAGAAAGAAATATAGGTTCCAAAAATCCAAATTAAAGTCTTGTATTTCTTAATAGAAAAGACCCTTACTATTGGAGATAGGTTGGGATGATGATTAAGCACACAGACTTTGGTAGCAGTCTGTCCTAAATTCCAAACTCAGTTCCAACACATCTCTGATGCTGAGCAAGTTAATCTCCTGTGCCTCTGTCTTCTTATCTATAAAATGGGAATAAAATACTATTGACCCATTGGGATATTGTGAGAATTCAGTGGGTTAATATCTTTAAGGTGTTTAGAACTATGGCGGACATATAGTAAAGTTGTGTGTGTATGAGTTATTCCCATTTTTATCTGTCAAGAACTAGGTGCAGAAGGGTCTTATCCAATTCACAAAGTAACTCTGTGAGATAGGTACTATTGCACTATCTAGAAGGGGAAGGGCAGAGGAAGCCTCAGAGAAGATCAGGAATTAGCACCATGTCACATAGCGCCACCTGGGAAGCCAATAATCCACCTGCCAATGCAGGAGAAACAAGAGACATGAGTTTGATCCCTGGGTTGGGAAGATCCCGTGGAGAAGGAGATGGCAACCCACTGCAGTATTTCTCGCCTGGAAAATTCCATGGACAGAAGAACCTGGCAGGCTACAGTCCACGGAGTTGCAAAGAGTCGGACACGACTGAGTGTGGACATGCAGGCACACATGCACGCACGCAGAGCATCTGGCTTTGAAGGCAGCACAGCTTGATCACAGGAACGCCATAGGACTGTGAGAAATAGAAATTCCACTCTTGGAGGGCGCACACAAGGTCTCATGGGCACCAGGACTCACGGGAAACACAGTGACTTCACAGGACCCTGGGCCAGGCCTACTGATGGTTTTGCAGGATCTCCTGGAGAGGAGGGGCTGGGGATGGGGGTTGTGGCTCACTACGTGGACACGGACACTAGGGTAGAGATATCACAGAACATTCAGGAAGAGACTTTTAAAAAAAATAATAAGCTATTTTATGTGACTAAAAATTGCACTTGCCATCTATAGATACTAAAAATGCGGTCATGTTCAATATTGTCTCAAACTGAAAAAGATATTAGGAAATGTACATATATACAGTTTTTTTTTTCCAAAGTCTTTTATAAAAACTTTCAGGAACATTAGTGCGGAATTAGCAGCAGCAGAATGCTTTAATATTTATCTGGCAAAGGGATTGTTTTTCCCTCCTGATCACTTTATTCCAGGAAAAAGATCCAAAGGAGCTTCTCTGAAATTTTACTTTGACAAAATTTCAAAAGTACCCTCTCTAAGTTGCTACTCAGCAGAAAGAAATCACTCGTTTTAGTCCGCTTGGGAGCTATAAAATCAGAAATCAGGAGAAAAAGCTTTGCATCCCTGATTTCAGTTGGTTGATGCAATTAAACAATTTCACTAGACTATTTCAGAGCTGCAGTTCTGAGTAGAAAGTGAAAAATAACTAAGATACCATGGTGTTTATCACTCCTCCAAGAATTTTAGATAAGTTACATTTCGTACCCTCTGGGAAACAAATGTCCATTTTGGAGCTCATTCCAACATCTTCCAAGAGCAAAGTGTTTCCAGGACTAACTTCAGAGGAACCACATGAGCAGGGTTTATAAAGCTTTATACTCAAAACATTTCCAGTCAGTAGGTGATTTAAATAATTTATTCCAACCAATATCATTATCTCAGCAATTAAAATGAAAATACTCCAGTTTTTCTCGTTAATTATTCTTCCTTTCATAAACTGGAAAAATTCTGCTACTGTGATTCTCACTTTTGAGAGTGGAGCACTTAGAAGTATTCAGTAAGGTTTAAATTATGTGTATTTTACATGGGCCAAAATGGGAGCAGTGTGGGGGAAGGGTTCTCTTGAACTGATTCCATTCAAGTTACTTGCCTTAGTGCTTAATTAATGACCTGGTGACATGTTTGGAAACAGCAATGTTTCTAACTCTCTTAGCAATGTCAAGTCCCGGACTTCCTTCTCACAGCAGCCAAGGTTGAGCTTAACTTCCAGGTCCGTGGATAATAAGGAAACAAGCTTTCTGTTAGGGTAGCTAAAAAATGTATGTTCACCCCAGTGACTATGTCACGAAACAAAGAAACAAAATATAGGAAAGGTGGGATAGGAAGAGGGCTGAGCATGAATAATTGGGCGAGCTTATCTCATCCACATTAAGCAGCAGATTATTTGAAACCATTTTTGCAAAGCTTCTTACAATCCTCACAATGAGGGAATAACTGGATGTAAAAGAAGAGACTCTGCAATAATGGTGACATGAAACCCTACATTTGTAGGTGCCAAGAGACCCTACATTAATGGTGCCATGAAAAAAAAATATATATGTATATACACACACACAGTACATTCACTTTTGTTTTCTAAGAACACAAGATTTCTAATATCATTTTCTCAAAAGCATGCCTAATCCATAAAAGAAAATACTTTACGTCAGAGAATTACAAAGTATGTGTTAAATTACAAATGCCCTTTGGTAACATGGGCTTCTAGATGGTTGCACATTTTCCTTCTCCTTCCATCCACTATGACGGTTTGAGTCAATGATGCTACTCTGACTGCAGGAAGGAATAATGTTACTCAAAATCTTTTCCTTACAATCACTTTGCACTTGGAAGGCATGTACATGCACTTCCTACTCTGTGTTTATTCTTGAAGCTAATTGCAGTTCAAAGGATCTCTATTTACAAAACAAGTACGCATATTCTCTATAACTCTTTGCCCTTTTCTTTTCTAACTCTTACATAATTACTTTAGCAAATCTCTCATCTTTTCTTGGTTATGTATGCAAACAACAAGAGTTCTTCTTGTTTTGGAGTTTTAGAAGTATAAAAACACCACTATTAGCACAACTGTGTCAGATAAAAAGAAATCCTTTAGATTTAAAATGGAATTGCATATAATAAACATTTATCTCCAAAAACCTTATAAGTACTCTAAAATCTTCCCAAAGTCTCTTTTTCTTCATCCTTCTTTCCCTTAAGTTCAATCATCTAAGAATAAAATATAACAACTTTGGCTTTGTTTTTTTTTACTAATATTTTAACCACATTTCTATTTTTCTCTTGTTTTATTGCAAACAAGCTTATTTAAATATTTCATGGCTTCAGTAGATTACAGATTTGTTTGGAAATTTAAGTACTCCTTATAAAAGTGTTCCTATGCAGAAATGTGTTAGCATTACCAGATACTTCAATTTTAAAATAATTTCCCAACAGAACTCATTCAAAAGATGCAGAATACTACCAACTTTTGACAGATCTGACATAGTACACTCTGCATAAAGGATTAGCAAAAATATGAAGCCCCTAAATGGGCTTGCTGTTTCATTCATTTTTATCAGGAACTACAGTGAAAGGCAGGGTGGCATAGTGATAAATAATGTGGGCTTTAAAGCCAAGTGGCCCATGTAAAAACCTTACCTCTGCCACATACTAGTTGGGAAAATCTGAGCAAGTCACTTAGTCTTAGTGTCTAAGTTTCTTCATCCTTAAAACTTGGATAATTATAATATGTATGTCATAGAGAGGCTACGAAAATTTAATAAATTAATTCATGCAAAGTTTATAGAACAATTCTTGGCACAGAGTGAAACTTCAGTAAATGTTTGGGACCGTTATTACGATTATTATTAAGATCAGAGACAATCTCTTCCTCTCTTGTGTTTTCTTGCCAAAACTCTCATGGAAATGGGTACACTTCAGAAGAAATGTGATGACATCCAGCCATCCAAACGTGCACTGTGTGTGCTAACAGCTGAGTAAGTCCCATAGAGTGGCTACTGCTATGATCCAGAGTTAATGAGGGCTTGAATGAACCCTGTTGCAGTGGAATAAAGATGGATAAATAGAATCTAAAACTCAAAGTGGGAACGTTGCCATCCTCCCAACACTCATGCAAACACTCCTGATATAGCACAGAAGCCGATCAGGAAAAAAAAAACAAAAACTTTTGGGTGACCAACTCTGCCATGTTCCAGAACCCTGTGTGCTTCCTGGAATCTTCAGGACTCAGCTGTCAAAGGAAGTATAGGGTCCCTGAGGTCCCATGCAGCCAGACCCAAGATGGGGGTAGGCACTGACAGTCTCTGTAACATTTTACATCTTCACAAGTGAAAACAATCTGGAGCTAATGGAGTAAAATATTCACAACTGTTAAAGATGGAAGATAGAAATATGGGTATCATTTCATTTCCTTAATTGTCTATATGTTTCAAATATTTGATAATTAAATCAACAACCCAAAAAAGTAAATACAATCCACAATGGGCAGACTCCACATGTAGTAAAGATGACTAAAATACACCAAGGATTATGATAAAATTTCTGTTTTAGTTCCTAGTTGGTGATTTTCAGCTGAGAGGACTAGATCTAGACTGACAGGAAGAGAAGTAAAGAGGCAAGTCAGGGTGGGTGAAGTAGTCAGTTTTTATCATTGTCCTCGGAATGGAATGGTCAAGTTGAGGCCGAAGAGCCACTCACCAAACGACTGTTATGTCTTCCAAAACAAACCTCTTTATGTCCAGATTCTAATATGTTTGAAGATTTGGGTCCAAAGAAGGACCTTACATGTAAACGCCTTCTGTCTAAAGGTCAACTTGTCTAAGAAGTCTTTCTTAACTCCTCAGGTCTAGCTAGCTGCTCCCCTCTGGGTTCATCATGCAACAGCAGCACGGCCCACAGACAGGAAGGTGTCGAGAAAGCTCCAATCATGTGACACTGGGGAGCTACTCAGCATACTTTGCTTAAGCAAAGGGGTTTTAAGAGTAAATCTGCCTTAAATCCTGATTCTTCCCTTTTGCCCTCCAGGATCAGGGCCCCATCACCTTATCTAATGAACATAATCAGTGGCAATTCACTGTCCTTTTTCCCTAGAATAGTTTACTTTCCACATGCTCTGGTTTAGGGATTATCAAACCTGGGAAGATTGTCAGAATTCCTTGGAGAAATATTTTAAATACAAGGGCCTAGTTATAAGGCCCCATACCTGACCCACTGGATCAGAATCTGTTCCCTTGGGACCAGGTGTATGTCCCAGCTGAAATGAATCAAGCCCAGTTTTCCCCTCTGAGATGGGCATTCTTTTACAGATTGTTGCTTTACTGGTCACTCCTAAAGTTTGGAGTTATTACTCTTCTTGTGTAATTCCAATATTCTCCTGGAAGCAGTATCAGCAGAACTTTAGTGGGTCTAAAGTTCCATTTGTTTCTAAATCTCTAACTGCAGTCCCAGCAAATATTTGATTAGGAAAAGATGATTCTACGTGGCAGAAAAGCATGGAGATAGCAGGATGAGTCCTCTGGTTCGGGGAACAGAAAGTGAGGAACATATATAATCTACATCAAGGTCCTCCACATACTGCTGAACACTGATGAGCAGAGAGGCAGTACGTTTATGAGCACAGGCTTTAGGGTCAGAATTATCTGAGTTCAGCTTCTCAGGTATGTGACCTTGGGCAATTAGTCACCCTCTGTTTCCACCTCACATCGGGACAACTATGACACCTTACTCCTAGGGTTGTTTCAGGGATTACATAAGTTAAAACCTTTAAAAGTTTTAGAGCAATGTCTAGAACACAGGAAGTGCTGGCTAAGTGTTAGCCACTATTATCATCATCATTAACATTATTATTTGTCCTGCAATCTATTCCCTGGACTGGAATATAAACAACAAGAAACCATCTTTCTTAATATACAAAAACCAACTCATTCTGAAATTCCATTCATCCTTTTGCTTTATGGTTTATGACTTCAGTAGTTTTAATACAGCCATCCATATCATCAGTGACAATCTGACTGAACAAATAAGATAAAGAGAGTAAATATCAAAAGTTTAAAAGGATCTCGTCAAGGTTGTAACAGAGTGCTCTTTCAACCATGTTATAAAAGTCACTATTTGCTCGGATTAATGAACTAATCCATCTGCTAAGCTGCTAAGTCACTTCAGTTGTGTCCGACTCTGTGCGACCACATAGACGGCAGCCCACCAGGCTCCCCTGTCCCTGGGATTCTCCAGGCAAGAACACTGGAGTGGGTTGCCATTTCCTTCTCCAATGCATGAAAGTGAAAAGTGAAAGAGAAGTCGCTCAGTCGTGTCTGACTCTTGGCGATCCCATGGACTGCAGCCTACCAGGCTCCTCCATCCATGGGATTTTCCAGGCAAGGGTACTGGAGTGGGTTGCCATTGCCTTCTCCGACTAATCCATCTAGTACCTCCAGTACCAAGACTCTTCCTGTGTAATCCAATCCAATGTTCCCCTGGAAGCACCAGTACCAATGTTTCCATTCATGGCCAATCATTTTGCAGATGGACTAAAAAAGGATTCATTTAAAAACATGTAGCAAAACTATATCTTTGGTTCTCAGAGCTTAGAAGTAGAATGACACTATATGCAAGAGAAAAAAATATATAGTTATATTAGAGTAACAAATGCCACAAGATCTCACTCTCATATGTAATGTTGCTTATATTAAAAAATTTTTTCTCACCTGCTGCTATAAGCTCCCTAAGGATAAAATGTCTTGAACCATTGCCACTATATCCTTTTGCACAGGAGAGAGGCAGAGACCCACCAGGGAAGGTACAAAGCCAGAAAAGATACTGCAAGAGTATTTTAGAGGCAGAAAGTGACAGATTGCATTGACTGGCCCAAACTTTTCAGCATCAAAATGACTGAAAACTGAAGCAGAGGGAGGAAACTGTGTCACTCAAGGTCACCTAGATGGCTGGGGACAAGTACAGAATTGAGGTTTCAATTGTCTGACTCTGGTCTAATACCGTGCTCCATGGTGCTATTTATATAAAAGAAAGAGAAGTAAAATTATATTCTATATCTAGCATTTAATTAAATATAGATATATGTTTTCAAATTTAACTAAAACCAACAAATGTTGCTTATAAACTCCCTTTTTTATCTTAATAAAAAGGAAAAGAAGAAACACCATTTTAGTGAAGTATTTTTTATACAGTCTATTCTAAAAGTGAAACACATGCATTTGAGCAAAATTAGATGATATCAGGCCAGAAACAACAATAACAACAATATCAAAATAAGACTTAGACCCACCATCCAAATGCAGTCACTCTTAATTGGCTGGTAGATATCCTACCAGTTTTATTTCTCTGCCATAATTTTTATATATTTGTAGCTAGATTATATACATGAATTTTCATTTTCACTTAGTATAACAAAAGCATTTCTTTTCTGTTTTAAAAATGAATGCTCTGAGGAAAAACTGGAAACACCAAAATAAAATTTCTTTTCAATATATTTAACAGTTAATATTAGTTTAAATTATTAAATAGAATTTAAGTCACTGCTATGACACCACTGGGTATGATCTTTCCTATTATCGTTCACTACAATTTCCTATCCCCTCCGTTTCCCTGCATAGCACCTATTCTGCTCGCATAAATTCCAGGGATGGATTTGGGAGCCTCAGGATACATCACGTGAGCAGAGGAGAGAAGAGCAGTGCGCAAGAGAGGCTGGCTCCGGGAACACGTCACCGTGCCCTGCTTGCCTCCCAGCAGGCCCAGGTTCTCCTCACTGAGAGCCGACATCATTCTCCTGTTCAGCTAGAGGCGATTCTGAGAGGGCAAGAAGGCAACAGCACGATCCAGGGAGAGGCGGAGAGTTAAAGGCGAGGTCCTGACTGCACATAGATAGTAAATCTCAAAGAGAAAGCCTCCAAGGACTCCAGGACCAAGCTGGTGAAATACAAAGTGGGAAATGGGAGAAAGAATAACTGGGACATTAGAGAGAAAAATTAAGAACCAGAACAGGAAAAAGAGACTGACAGAGAGAGAGAACGTGCTATTCCTTTCTTTTCTATCGGCTCTTCTGTGACCTAGACTGATAGCAACATGACTGGCCAAAGCATGTGGTGAATTTGGAGATACATTTTCTTCCCCTGATGCTCAGATTGGCTCTCCATGTTAGTTTCCTTTTGATTTATGACTTGACCTCTGTCCAGCGCCCTTCAAATGGTGGAGAACTATGATAATTTACTTCTCTTACTCATTTTCATGCCAGTTAGAACATGAAAGAACATGCCAATTAGAGATCTTACGGTTGAAATGATGGCATATTTATAGATATATTGGAGAGAAGTTTTGAGGATCCATAACCCTCAGTTTTTACAACAATGTTTTTAACCTTATTCCATAAAACAGGTTTCTACTTAAGGAAAGATTACCCCTCATGTCAACTGATTGGCCATAGTAGGGTCTAATCAGTTGGGCTTTGCACTGTTGCCCATGATATCTTTCCTTTGGTAGAGTACACAATTTGTTTAGTTTTCCAGTGGGTGTTTTTGGAAAGACCTATTGAGTTTAGAATTCTAAATACAGTATTGTAAAGTAAAATAAAGTAAAAATAAAATTTAAAAAAAAGACTGAATCACACCCTGTACACCTAAAACTAACACAACATTGTACATCAACTTTACCTCAATAAAAAAGAAAAAAATATATATCTCTTTATGCAAGAAAAGATACCCAAAGTTTTTAGTGTGAATGATTTGTGCTTTTAATGTGAATTTAATAGATTTGTAAGAACTATTATAATTTGATAATTATATAAAATAATAGCCCATGTGTTTAGCCTATACATTTCTAATATGACTGCTTCTTTATTCATAAACAAGCTACCCAAGATACCGTGAGAAGCAGCGGAAAGCTCATTCAGCTTCCTTATTTTACCTGACAGCTGGTTACTCCACAGCTTCAAAGGGTATCCCCACCATCCTGAACAAATATGAAAAATATAAATTATTCTAAACTGAAAAAAGAAGGCAGTGGAGAGTTCCCTGGTGACCTAGGAGTTAGGATCAGTGCTTTCACTGCAGGGGCCTGGATTCAATCACCGGTTGCAGAACCATCCCACCTGCTGCACAGCACAGACAAAATACAAAAATAAATTAATAAATAAACTGGACAAGTTTCCAGTGACTTCTGCAGAATACCTACACCAGGTCTGGGGCAGGCCTTACACATTTTCTTAATCCTTACAAGTTCATTCATGGTGTAGTCTGAAGCTTGAAGAACAATTAAGACTCTTCCCTCTAGCTTATCTTTAACTATGAGAAGCACTGGGCTGAAAGAAGCACAAGCTGGAATCAAGATTGCCGGGAGAAATATCAAGAACCTCAGATATGCAGATGACACCACCCTTATGGCAGAAAGCGAAAAGGAACTAAAAAGTCTTTTGATGAAAGTGAAAGTGGAGAGTGAAAAAGTTGGCTTAAAGCTCAACATTCAGAAAACTAAGATCATGGCATCTGGTCCCATCACTTCATGGGAAATAGATGGGGAAACAGTGGAAACAGTGTCAGACTTTATTTTGGGGGGCTCCAAAATCACTGCAGATGGTGACTGCAGCCATGAAATTAAAAGACGCTTACTCCTTGGGAGAAAAGTTATGATTAACCTAGATAGCATATTCAAAAGCAGAGACATTACTTTGCCAANGAAATAGATGGGGAAACAGTGGAAACAGTGTCAGACTTTATTTTGGGGGGCTCCAAAATCACTGCAGATGGTGATTGCAGCCATGAAATCAAAAGACACTTACTCCTTGGAAGGAAAGTTATGGCCAACCTATATAGCATATTCAAAAGCAGAGACAGTACTTTGCCAACTAAGATCCATCTAGTCAAGGCTATGGTTTTTCCTGTTGTCATGTATGGATGTGAGATTTGGACTGTGAAGAAGGCTGAGCGCCAAAGAACTGTTGCTTTTGAACTGTGGTGTTGGAGAAGACTCTTGAGAGTCCCTTGGACTGCAAGGAGATCCAACCAGCCCATTCTGAAGGAGATCAGTCCTGGATTGTCTTTGGAAGGAATGATGCTAAAGCTGAAACTCCAGTACTTTGGCCACCTCATGCAAAGAGTTGACTCATTGTAAAAAACTCTGATGCTTGGAGGGATTACGGGCAGGAGGAGAAGAGGACGACAGAGGATGAGATGGCTGGATGACATCACTGACTCGATGGATGTGAGTTTGAGTGAACTCTGGGAGATGGTGATGGACAGGGAGGCCTGGCGTGCTGTGATTCATGGGGTCGCAAAGAGTCAGACATGACTGAGTGACTGAACTGAACTGAACTGAACTATCTATGACTAGGTTTTCCTGGTAACTCAGCTAGCAAAGAATCCACCTGCAATGCATCAGACCTTGATTTGATTCCTGGGTAGGAACATCCCCTGGCAAAGGGAAGGGCTACCCACTCCAGTATTCTTGCCTGAAGAATACCATGGACAAAAGATCCTGGCAGTCTACAGTCCATAGGGTCACAAATAGTTGGAAATGACTGAGCAACTCTGACTTCATTTCACTACTTCACACTTCACTTACCTATGACTAGCACACAAAGAACCCTTCTATATGAGCACAATGCTTCCTATAGGGAATCTAAAAGTTTGTAGAATGAATGGGTGAATCAGTAATAGTATAAGTGTTGTATGAAAGGAGAGAAGGTTAGCACTCCCCTTGACAAGGATGGAAGAGGCTCTCAGGCCTGACAACACGCAATCAGTTAAGGCATTGCCACCTACTCTGTGGCATCTAACCACCGTTTTTTCATTGCAGCACTGTTTATAATAGCCAGGACATGGAAGCAACCTAGATGTCCATCAGCAGATGAATGGATAAGAAAGCTGTGGTACATATACACAATGGAGTATTACTCAGCCATTGAAAAGAATACATTTGAATCAGTTCTAATGAAGTGGATGAAACTGGAGCCGATTATACAGAGTGAAGTAAGCCAGAAAGAAAAACACCAATACAGTATACTGACACATATATATGGAATTTAGAATGATGGTAATGATAGCCTTGTATGAGAGACATCAAAAGAGACACAGATGTATAGAACAGTCTTTTGGATTCTGTGGGAGAGGGAGAGGGTGGGATGATTTGGGGGAATGGCATTGAAACATGTATAATATCATATATGTAACGAATCACCAGTCCAGGTTCGATGCAGGATACAGGATGCTTGGGACTGGAGCACTGGGATGACCCAGAGGGATGGTACAGGGAGGGAGTTGGGAGAGGGGTTCAGGATGGGGAACACGTGTACACCCAGAGGATTCATGTGTATACGTGTGAACATGTGTACACAGGTGAACATGTGGCAGATTCATGTTGATGTATGGCAAAACCTATACAATATTGTAATTAGCCTCCAATTAAAATAAATAAATTTATATTTTTTAAAAAGTAATAGCATAAAGAGCCTGAGTGAATATGCACAATAGGAAATGAGTGGAACCAGTGGAAACTGTGAGTACTAAATTGAACTTTAGCAATTGTAATGGTAATAGATGTCTGTTTACTATTTTCAACATTGCCAGTTTGTCTGTATTGGAGCCAGTGGAGCTAACATTGTAAGCCTTCTTTCTGGAGATATGTCTGAAATGTTAGCCGTGTTGTTTTCTCAACTTATTTTCATTCAAGATGAAACTTCATCAGCTTCACACCTAATATAGGTGGTTCACAGGCTTTCAGTAAATTTAAGGTAATTTATGATTTCATCTTTCTCAAGTAATTTTCAATCAAGTAAAGTTATTCAACAAGACTGGAAGTTGCACATGGAAACATTTTATTTTAAGGTTTCATTAGTATGCATAAATTCACAGCTCCTCCCAATCTCTATCCATTTTTGCAAGTAATTGAAAAAAGTGACTCAACATATGTGGATATCAGTTTTTAGGTTAGCAAATGGGGCATGGCATTTTAAACACTTCAAATAAGGAACATTAACTGTGTTATAATTTGATTTCTAATAATGAACCTGATTCTCCTTCCAAAAAGTAGATAAGATCTTGCGGTAAACTCAAAAAAGAGGAGGGTTTGCCAAAAAAATTTGTTTGGGTTTTTCCATAAGATGTTCTGAAAAACTCAAAGAAACTTTTTGGCCAAGCCAATACAAGTGGTACTGCCTGAGTTCGATCCCAATGTCCCATTTCCATCTTGGAATGGACTGCTGCTGAGTACATCTTACTTTGACTTGGCAGGCCTCATTGGAATCCACTTGTAATGAGCATTTCCAAATAAATGGTCACTGGTGTTTGCTCCAAAGTCAGGTATTCTGTTTCTACCAGGGCCCAGTAACACGTTAAGAGCTATTTCTCAAAGATTTTGTAATCTCTGCTACAGGTGGCATGGCTCTGTTCCAGATTTCAGGAGCCTACATTGAAATCTCCCACTGAGACTTGCCATCATCTCCACACTGCTGCGTTCAATGCTGACAACTCCAGCACCTTTAGAGTCTGCTGGATCGGATGCCCCAAGTGGCCAGGCTGAAGCACTGCAGCCTGGAGTTTATATGGAGCTCTAATCCCAGCTCCACTTCAAACTGGCAGCCTTCTGTGTTACCCATGACTGCACTAAGGCAGTACTCCTAGCGGTAGATGGAATGTGCTGCACCAGGAAGCCAGAAGAGATCTACCAGGTACCAGGTTTCTTTTTATTACTATAGGGGATGCAAGGTGCAGAAGTACTTTGGAGGAGATATCTCAGTACACTTCTGACCACTGTACCCATGATATTTCACAAAAGTGGCAGATCCTGGAACTTCCTAGTGTTTATCTCCCACCCTCAGAATATAGGTGTATTACTAAATTCTGCAGCATTGCAGCCACCTCTTGCTTATTCTGCCCAATCAGCACAACGTCATTGTTGTAACAGACCTCTGTGTCAGTCTGCGTGATGTTCATGCAGTTTATATCTCTCTGACTACCTTATGACAGAAACAGAAGAATTAATATATCCCAGTGGCAACCTGGATAGGCAAATACTCTCTGAACTGTTTTTGTAACTGGAATAGAAAACAATCACTGGCTGTGTATCATGTACCTAAAACCTTAATTATCTGCTGTAATAGTGATAGTTCATCGGCCAGAGCAACCATAGCCAAGACTGCTAGCTGGTTAGGTCTGCAGTAATCATTATTCTCCAGGATGGGTTTCTATAATCACAAACTAAATAGAAAATAAACAAATATGATACACTATATGCAGTAAAAATAGAAATGTAAGGACCACCAAAAATGCATCTTCACTGTGCATTTTGTGCCAACTTCCAATATATTATTTTCCAGTTATATCCACTTGATAACTGGGAAATAAACACTGACTGAGTCCACTGACCTAGTGGCCATACTGTGAACTGGATCTTATCCAGGGCTCCCTGAAAGTCCATTTCTAAATGTGGTATCATAATATTTGCAATGTTTAAGCATCACCACATGACTACTTCTTTGGGTCCCCATCACCTCAAAGATGTAAATAAGCTATGTGACTGTGACCCCTATGGTCCATCAGACTGGACTGAGGAAGAGAATCACCACTCAACTTCTTTGTGATCTTGGTGACCCCTCACTGGTATATTCCTGATGGCCTGGATGAATGGTATGTCCTCTGAGCCCCTGAGTGGGACATAATCGCCTGGTGAATCCCCCATCATTACATAAGACATCCATCACAGAATACCAGATACTCTCAGACTCTATTCCTTCTTTCAACATCTTTCAAGGCAGCTCAGGCTTTCTGTTTTGCTTCATGTGAGGCATAACTTTTTCTAGGCTTCTAAGGTCAATTTAGGTCAATTTAGCAGCAAGTCTGCCTGTTTCTCAGGATTTCCTTTTAATATTTTAACCCTATGTCCTAAGAAAGTGATCCCAAATCAATGCATTCTTTCTTATCCAATCTTACATTCTGGTCCTCTTGATCTCCAATGTACTGGCTCCTGATGATACATCCTAATGAATTCTTACAATTTTCCAGGCTCAGCACATCCCCAGCTGGATTATAAAGGTATATAACCCTGGTCAGTACATTGACATCCAAGACAGAAGTGAGGGTGGCTCCTAAGGGAGGTACCTGCTAACATGTGGAGGAAAGGTTTCTTAGCATCATTCATCACAGAGAAATGCTAGATGTTACTAGGGAAGGGAGACCTGCTTTGTAAATCCAGAGACTCTACAGAATCAACATCATCAAGGGTAATCACCCAGATGCACCAGCCTGTTTTAAGATGCTAAATTTTCCCCACCAGGGCTCTGGCCTTTGCATAACAGACCTGCCTTGGTTGACCATTCAAACTTCTGGAGCTTGACAACCCTAACAATGATATCTTTAAGTTCCTGCTTGATATACGAACTTCCTAGGTAAGGTATCACAGAGGCCCTCTGGTTGTCACATTTAACCATTAACTGCTTGTTAATTGCCCTTTCTCTGTCAGTATCTCTTTACGGGGCATCCCAACAACCAGCCAACTTTGTCTTATTGACACTGTTTGCACCAAACCTTTCAAATGTCTGCTTTATTGCACCTGCCAGACCATTCCTCTCTAAGGACATTTTCCCACGTCACCACAGGTGAAACCTTCAGCAACCTAGCTAACACCCTATGCCAGGGGCTATTCATGCCTCATCTACCAACCAGGAAAGCATCCTCTTCACTCACAGGTTGTAGGTAAGTCAGAGACAGGGCTTCTTCCTACTCCAGCCTGACACATCCTACCAAAGACCACTCTCAGCACTAGTCGTGCTGGTCCGGGTCTTAAAAAATCCCAATGATAAGACAGGGTTGGACACAGAAGAAACACACCTGTGAGGGAACATGGGCAGTGAGCCGGAGGATTCCGGAAAGCCATCAGAATGTGATACTGATCTGCCCCTTCTTGAGAATGGGAAGGAGGACTTGTGGGCAGGAATGCTCTAGATGACAGTACAATCCTAAGGAAGTTCAGCAAGGTGATGGGAGCCCTGGAGACAGAGTTCCCATGTCTGCAAGAATGGGCCTGCCTTAGTGTCCCTGCCACATTCATCATCAGCTGCCAGCAGTGAATGGGAAATTCAGCCTCTTGGCACATACAGGGATGAATTTCAGAGGGCAGAAGTTGAGGCTTATGCATCAGTGCTGTTCTATATCCTGTGATGTGCGAGGTGCATTCAGATGGCTGCCACAATGGCCACCAGCATTTACTAAGGATATAGAATACACCAGTCTCCATTCTAAGTGCCTTATGAACATTACCTCATTGATACATCACAACATTGTGAGGCTGTATTTCTAGTGTTTATAAATGAAGCATCTGAATTTAAGTGGCTTTCCCGAGCTTACACAGCTAAAAGTAGTGAATGTGCATGCTAAATTGCTTTAGTCGTGTGCAACTCTGTTCAGCCCTATAGACTTCAACCTGTCAGGCCCCTCTGTCCATGGGATTCTCCAGGCAACAATACTGGAGTGGGTTGCCATGCCCTCATCCAGGGGATCTTCCCGACCCAGGGATCAGACCCACATCTCTTACATCTCCTGCACTGGCAGGTGGGTTCTTTACCACTAGTGCCTTCTGGGAAGCCCAAAAGTATTAAGGACAGATTTAAATAAAGATCTCTGTAATTGCATAGCTAGAAGCCTTTAACCACATGGTTCCTATCCTCAAGGGACTTTGAATCTGCCTGGTAAAGAGACCTGAGAACAGACAAATGTAATAAAATATAATTGTTCTTGATGATAATAATTACAGAGTCAATAAGAAAGATGGCTTCAATCTACCTGGGGGAATCAGAGAGCACTTTACTTAAGGGAGGCTCAGGTATTTGTAGGGAGATTCCAGAGGGATTCTAGGGAACAGGAAACAATGCTGAACAGAAAGAAGACGTGGAAGAATATCACAACGCTAGTTCTGGTATGGACTTAACTATTTTCATATTATTTAAAGTACCAGTGGTGTCCCGGTCCCTCTCAAAAACTTAAAAAAAATAAGGTAGCTTGTGTTCAGCCCAAGGTCCCAGCACCAGGTAAATTTTTCCACCAGAAAAGGTTTAAACAAATACTGCCTGTGCCAAAACAGGCAGAAAAGATGTTAATCACAGCATAGAAAATGCAGACAGGGAGCAGTCAATTGAAGAGAGCATGGCATCTACAGCAACAGTAGCCCGTTGCTATTCTAGGAGGTACAAATGAAGCCATCATTCGGAGAAAAGGTAGGAAGAAGGAAAACTCTTCAGGAGAAGTCAATTGAATGATAGTTGGTACAAAAAGACATGTTGAGAGCAATAAAGACAAATCACTGTCCACAATGTGAAGTGCATCTGCTGGTGCTAAAAATAAATACCTCATTTCATTGCCTGTGTAATATAGGAGTAGCCCTGAAGANGTGGTCATGTATGGATGTGAGAGTTGGACTGTGAAGAAAGTTGAGTGCCGAAGAATTGATGGTTTTGAACTGTGGTGTTGGAGAAGACTCCTGAGAGTCCCTTGGACTGCAAGGAGATCCAACTAGTCCATTCTGAAGGAGATCAGTCCTGGGATTTCTTTGGAGGGAATGATGCTGAAGCTGAAACTCCAGTACTTTAGCCACCTCATGCTAAGAGTTGACTCATTGGAAAAGACTCTGATGCTGGGAGGGATTGGGGGCAGGAGGAGAAGGGGACGACAGAGGATGAGATGGCTGGATGGCATCACAGACTCGACAGACGTGAGTCTGAGTAAACTCTGGAAGTTGGTGATGGACAGGGAGGCCTGGAGTGCTGAGATTCATGGGGTCGCAAAGAGTCAGACATGACTGAGCGACTGAACTGAACTGATCCCTTATACAGGGACTTACCTGGTGGCTCAATCGGTAGATAATCTTCCTATAATGCAGGAGACCTGGGTTTGATTCCTGGGTTGGGAAGATCCCTTGGAGAAGGGAAATGCTACCCACTCCAGTATTCTGGCCTGGAGAATTCCATGGACAGAGGAATCTAGCAGGCTACAGTCCATGAGGTCACAGAGTTGGAAATGACCGAGCAACTTTCACTTTCATCCCTTATACATGAACCTATGATAATATTATACTGATACATACACAGTTAAGTATCCATGTTCCATCTTTGCAAGGCTGCCGCCACAACCCAGTGTGCATATGTGTGTGTAAATCGATATGTTTTCCAGTCAGAAAATAATTACAGTTGTATTCTCATCTATCTTTGAAAATTAACAAAAATAATACAATCTAGTTGAGTGATCAAACACAGCCAAATACGTCAGGCTACAGACTTCATGACTTGGAAGATTTTGAAGCACTAGATTGTATTGATGTATTTCCACCTATATAAAATGGGGAAAGCACCTTTTTTTAAAAAGTCAAATACAGTGCTTGAAAAGAAAAGAAAAAGAATAGGAATATAGTATTTTTTGAAAATAAGGCAAGTAAACCAATGGCAACCCACTCCAGTACCTTTGTCCAGAAATTCCCATGGACAGAGGAGCAGGTAGGCTACAGTCCATGCGGTCACAAAGAGTCGGACACGACTGAGTGACTTCACTTTCACTTTCACTTAAACCAATGTTAAAAAATAAAGAAGCTTCCTTTAGCCTTGCTCGCCTCTTGTTTTACTTTAGATTTATAGTGTTTTCTCATTTCTAAGGAAACATCCCATTATTGACTCTTGCCTTCAAGTCTTACTTTTCTAATAGAAACATTAAACAGCCTGCCATACTCCCATTTTCCTATATGGAAAGGGCTTTAATAGCAGATCAGACATAGAAAAGAATGCGTCTACTGAATGCTCACTCCAAATCTTCTTTCCAAAGTTGAATGAAAGAAAGAAAAGGTCCATTGAATCAGGGCCAGAATGCCACAAAAGCATATTTTATATTAAGTGAGCTTGGCCAAGAATCTACTTTATCAAAGTTCCCAGCAGACACCAGCACATGAGCTAATCACTGAGCTAGCAGCATAGCTGGTTCCTGGTCCCAAGACAGCACCAGCAAAACCTGCCCATGTGCCTGAGATTCCATTCAAAACACATTCCCCCAGGTTAAGACACTGCCTATTCCTAGATAACCTCTCTTTAAATTAATCTTCTTTTAAATTAAATTCCTAATGTTAGGAAGGATAATATACAGCATATTATTTATCTGCAAGGCCACTTTGTAAATACTGGCCTGGCTCTTTTCTATCCAAACTAGACATCTTCCTGTGGTATATACTTGTTTCCATCTTTTAGCAATTGTGTGAATGTTCATAAATTATCTTTCTGAGCACTGTTGACTTCATCCATATAAATAAATCATTATCTTCCCAGATTATTGTGTAGTGTCATTCATTCATTTCAAAACACTTATTGAGACCTTTGGGTCAGGTACTCTTCCAGGGACTGGGGACACGGCAGTGTACAAAGCAGGTAATTTCCATGCCATCTTGGTGCAGACAATGGTTTGTGTAGGTATGGTACTAGGGCAGGGTTCAAGGAAACAGATGGTTAACAGACAGAGAGATAGGTAGCTGACTGGTGGTAAGTGCTATAGAGCATTCCATTTTTAGATAAGGTGATTAGCGATGGCCCTGGCTGGTAATGCAGATAATTGATGCAACAGGTGTTCTTGCAGAAGTCATAGTAGGTTCAAAAGCTCTGATAGAGGATCTGTGCAGACACCAGGGTGGCTGGTGCAAGCCAGTGAGGTCATCAGTGGTGGAGGATGAGGCCAGAGAACCAACAGGGCTGAGCATCATGGAGGGGCATTGCAAGTTAGTGCAAGCAAGGGCTTTGGGTTTTACTCTGCATCAGACAGGAATCTCTGGAAATTCTAAGCAGAGAGAGCACATGGTCTGACTTCTGTAGCAAAAGAATCTCTCTGGTTCCCATGTTATGATTAAATTGGGAAGGTAAGTATAAAAGCTGGAATCAAGATTGCCAGGAGATATATCAACAACCTCAGATATGCACATGACACCCCTCTCATGGTAGAAAGTGGAGAGGAACTGAAGAGCCTCTTAATGAGGGCAAAAGAGGAGAAGAAAAAAGCTGGCTGAAAACTCAACATTAAAAAAACTAAGAGCATGGCATCCGGTCCCATCACTTCATGGCAAATAGATGGAGAAAAAGTGGAAACGATGACAGATTTTATTTTCTTGGGCTCCAAAATCACTGCAGACTGTGATTGCAGCCATGAAATTAAAAGACACTTGCTCCTTGGAAGGAAAGCTATGACAAACCTAGACAGCATATTAAAAAACAGACATCTCTTTGCCAGCAAAGGTCTGTATAGTCAAAGCTAGGTTTTTCCAATAATCACCTAATGAATGTGAGAGTTGGACCATAGGAAGGCTGAGCATCAAAGAATTGATCCTTTCAAACTATGGTGCTGGAGAAAACTCTTGAGAGTCCCTTCAATTCTAGAGGAGATCAAACCATTCAATTCTAAAGGAAATCAACCCTGAATATTCACTGGAAGGACTGATGCTGAAGCTCCAATAATTTGGCCACCTGATGCAAAGAGCCGACACACTGGAAAAGATCCTAATGCTGGGAATGATTGAGGGCAAAAGGAGAAGGGGGCGACAGAGGATAGCAGATGATTGGATGGCATCATCGATACAATAGACATGAATTTAAGCCAACTCCAGGAGATTGTGAAGGACAGGGAAGCCTGGCGTGCTGCAGTTCATGGAGTGGCAGAGTCAGACATGACTTAGCGACGAAACAACTGTAGATGCAGAGTCCATTTAGAAGACCATCCATGAGGGGTGATAGTGGTTTGGTCCAGGGTGGTGGCAGGGAGAAGGGGAACAGAGGCTGGATTCTGAAGACCAAGGTTGACAGGATAGGACTTGTTGATTGATTGGAGGAAACGGAGAACAAAATCTAATATTGGCACATAGTAGATGCTGTCTATATATTGCACAGTTTCCTCTCACCCCTTTCTTCCTAATAGATATCTGAGACAAAGTATCGGGGAAAGGAGGGATTTGGAGAGGTGGGACCAATGAAGACTGAATGGGAGAGGACAGAGTTTGGGGTGGGCTGGAGAGCAGCCTGATTGGTGCCTCTTTCAAGTATGAGTCTTTGAAAGCTATTTAGGAGGAGAGTCCCCTCCCTTTCACATCCTTCCCATCGCTGCTGCCCTGAAGGGTGAAGAAGGTACACCAGAGAGAGTCCTGCTAGAAGTGTACACAGTTTGCAAGACACACTTTACTACTTTACTTCTGATTTAAGATTAGTCTTGATAACCCTGCAAGAGGAGGGAAAACTTTTTATTAATGTTTATAAGGTCTTAAGTCTCATCAGTACTTAACTCTCTCCTTCCCCCTAAATGCCCATTGACACACCCATCGCACCAGATAAAACCTGGAAATTGGATGCAACTTAAGGGGAAATGGAGGAGCAAGAAGACCAGAATTGATGGGAATTTATCTTTTCTCCTCAAAGAAATGAGGACTCAAATGATCAAAATAATATCATTAGAAAAAATAAACTATTTCATCCTCAACTCATGTTGAGGAATGAGATGCTACCCATTATAATAACAATAGTATTGTGCTCAGTGCAGAAGGCAATGGCACCCCACTCCAGTACTCTTGGCTGGAAAATCCCATGGACAGAGGAGCCTGGTAGACTGCAGTCCATGGGGTCGCTAAGAGTCGGACACGACTGAGCAACTTCACTTTCACTTTCCACTTTCATGCATTGGAGAAGCAAAAGGCAACCCATTCCAGTGTTCTTGCCTGGAGAATCCCAGGGATGGGGGAACCTGGTGGGCTGCCATCTCTGGGGTCGCACAGAGTCGGACACGACTGAAGCGACTTAGCAGCAGCAGCAGCAGTCGTGTCTGACTCTTTATGACCCTTTGGACTGTATCCCACCAGGCTCCTCTGTCCATGGGATTTTCCAGGTAAGAATACTGGAATAGGTTGCCTCCAAGTTTCCTCCTCCAGATTTTCCTGACCCAGCGATCAAACTCACATCTCCTATGTCTCCTGCATTGAAGAGAGACTCTTTATCTGCTGAGTCATCAGAGATCTTACGTTAATATCTACTTTAGTAGTTTCAGTTCAGTTCAGTTCAGTTCATTCGCTCAGCTGTGTCCGACTTTTTGCGACCCCATGAATCGCAGCACACCAGGCCCCCCTGTCCATCACCAGCTCCCGGAGTTCACTCAGACTCACGTCCATTGAGTCAGTGATGCCATCCAGCCCTCTCATCTTCTACTACTCATCTATTTTTTCCTACAAAAACAGACTCAAATTGCAAATATTTCATATGAACTTATTTAAGCTTGATTATATTTCAAAACTCTAATTTCAGAGTAAAATGGGTAAAATACCTTAATATGTCAGTGTATGACAATCATACTGCAGTCAACTATCTAGAGCCTTGAAAATGGTAGGCATCACAGGCAGGGAGTCCTTTTCCCAGATCCATTCCGTAGCAGGACTTGGGAAGCCCCAGGCATACCAGATGTCCGGGTATAGTGGCAAACCAGGAAAACTGGAAAATCTATAGGATCCTGATGATATTTCTTTCCTTGATAATCAATAGCAAAGAAAAGGAGTTTTTTCCTTTCCTTCTGGTTTCTGACAACCTTGCTATGTTGTATTGATAATGAGCCTCAGGCGGAATTCTGGATTCCCACTGTAGTTTCTCCCTGGGCATACATTATGGAAAGGAACCATGATGGTCCTGAAATACTCATTTTCCCCTCACTGCTCTGGGAGTTTTCTCACTCTCATAATTTAAGACAAGATTTCATTCCATTTCCTCCTCAACGTTGGCCACAGCCACTCTATGCTCTTACTATACTTCAAAATGTATTTCCAACAGTCAGAAATCACTTGAGATGAGAATGAGAGTCTTTGAAAAGCAGAGGGCTTTAGAAGCCAAAAGTTTCAGAAGAGAAAAGTGAAGCCAAGGGAGGCTGAGTAATGTCTCTCATCTACAAAAAGAGAAAAGAAGAAAATGCTGGCATGTGACATTCAAGTTTTCTTTAACTTTATAAAATGTCCAGGTTATGCATTATAAGACTCTATTTTTATAACATCTTTGAAAGGATAAATTTTAGAAATGAAGGGCATATTTGTGGTTGCAGAGATTAGTGCAGGGGGGCAAAAAATGGTATTTGTGATTATAAAAGGGCAACATGAGGGATCCCTGTGGTGTTGGGTGGAACTGTTCTGTATCTTGACTCAGGTGGTGAATATACAAACTTACAGGTGATAAAATTGTATAGAACTTAAAACATACAAACACACAAGGTACAAGTAAAACAAGAAAAACTATTTTCTGGATGTTCATATACACCAACACAAATGCATAAAAAAGACTGAAGGAGCAGGCAAAACTGATAATGTTTATTTCTGAGGATGGGATATACTGGAGAACTTAATTATTTGAGGCTTTTAAAATGAAAATGCATAGAAGGATTACTCAGTTTAGTTCAAACTATTATTTACTTCTACAAAATCCTACATAAAGAACCAGACCAAAGAAAAATAACAATGAACAAAAATAAAGATCATGGCATCTGGTCCCATCACTTCATGGGAAATAGATGGGGAAACAGTGGAAACAGTGGCAGACTTTATTTTGGGGGGCTCCAAAATCACTGCAGATGGTGACTGCAGCCATGAAATTAGAAGCTGCTTACTCCTTGGAAGAAAAGTTATGACCAACCTAGATAGCATATTCAAAAGCAGAGACATTACTTTGCCGACTAAGGTCCGTCTAGTCAAGGCTATGGTTTTTCCTGTGGTCATGTATGGATGTGAGAGTTGGACTATGAAGAAGGCTGAGCGCCAAAGAATTGATGGTTTTGAACTGTGGTGTTGGAGAAGACTCTTGAGAGTCCCTTGGACTGCAAGAAGATCCAACCCGTCCATTCTGAAGGAGATCAGTCCTGGGATTTCTTTGGAAGGAATGATGCCAAAGCTGAAACTCCAGTACTTTGGCCACCTCATGAGAAGAGTTGACTCATTGGAAAAGACTCTGATGCTGGGAGGGTTTGGGGGCAGGATGAGAAGGTGATGACTGAGGATGAGATGGCTGGATGGCATCACGGACTCGATGGACGTGAGTCTGGGTGAACTCCGAGAGATGGTGATGAACAGGGAGGCCTGGCGTGCTGCGATTCATGGGGTCACAAAGAGTCGGATACGACTGAGCAACTGAACTGAACTGAACTGAGATGAAAGTTTATTAATCTTTTCATGTACTATTTAATGTTTCATGAGTTAAATTCTCCCATTCCCATCCATTTTAGTTCACTGATTCCTAAGATGTCAATGTCCATTCTTGTTAACTCCTGCTTGACCATGTCCAACTTACCTTGATTCATGGACCTAACATTCCAGGTTACTATGTAATATTGGTCTTTATAGCATTGGACTTTACTTTCACCACCAGATCCATCCACCACTGAGCATCATTTCTGCTTTGGCCAGTTACTTCATTCTTTCTGGAGCTATTAGTAAATGCCCTCCGCTCTTCCCCAGTAGCATACTTGACACCTTCCAACCTGGGGGATACATCTTCCAATGTCATATATTTTTGCCTTTTCATACTGCTCATAGAGTTGTTCAGGCAAGAATGTTGGAGTGGTTTGCCATTCCCTCCTCCAGGGGACCACATTTTGTCAGAACTCTTCACTACCTATTTTAAATAGCTGAGCTATTTGAAACTCTAAATGCTGAGGCTGTTTAATCAGAAATAAAAAGTCCTAACAGAGTGGCAGCTTTCAAAGCAAGGCAAGAAAGGCTCCTCTCTGGGGCAGCTTCTTGCCTGTCAGTGATCATTTCTAGGTGGTCTGCTGCAGGCAGTGGGACAGACCAAAGGACTTGAGTTATTTTTGGCTCTATAAGCAGGAAAAATTAAAAAATCCTCTGATACCAAAATGACACATTTTATCAGTTGAACTTTAAGGTAGTTTTAAGTACAAAGTGACCTGGGCAGAGACTCTCTCATGCGATATTTTATATCCAGAGGAAAACTTTGTTTAAAATTACACGTGTACCCCACTGTTCATTGCAGCACTGTTTACATAGCCAAGACATGGACACAACCTAAATGTCCATCAGCAGATGAATGAATAAAGAAGATGAGGTACATTTATGCAATGGAATATTACGCAGTCATAAAAAATGAATAAAAAAGAATGAATGATGCCATTTTCAGCAACATGAGTGGAACTGGAGATCATCATATGAAGTGAAGTAATCAGAAAAAAACAAATATCATATGATATGACTTATATGGGGAATCTAAGAAATAAAATGATACAAATGAACTTATCTATAAAACATAAACAGACTCACAGACTTAGAGAACAAACTTATGGTTACCAGATTGGGGGAAGTGGGAGAAAACTGGGGGCTTGAGACTGATGTGTACACACTGCTATATTTAAAATAGATGCCCAACAGGATCTACTGTATAACACAGGGAGCTCTGCTCAATATTCTGTAATAATCTAAATGGAAAAAGAATTTGAAAAAGAATTTAAAAGTTCAAGGTTCTCAAATGTTTTCAATAGATGCATATAACTCTCAAACCAAAATCATTTTTAACTCAATTTAATTTTTAATGTCAGAAATATGTGCAATTACTGATATTTAAGCTTTAAGAACCTTCCCATGTGTAGATCCCTTGCAAGGCCTTGAGCTGTCCTAGTAATCTGATCAATTGACTAAATGTTTTAGTAAAATATGTAAAAACAGATTTTGTTGCAATTTTCTACTTAAATAGATGGTCCAGTGTTGTACATGGTTTTGGCCACACAAACCTGGATCTATCTTTGAATAGCATTCAGTTCAGTTCAGTTCAGTTCAGTTCAATTGCTCAGTCGTGTCCGACTCTTCGCGACCCCATGAATCGCAGCACGCCAGGCCTCCGTGTCCATCACCATCTCCCGGAGTTCACTCAGACTCATTAATAAGGTCAGTATGGTTGGAAGGAGAAGAGCCAAGAAGAATGAATAATATGAAACATTTACTGAGTGTTAAATATGTTCTAGACCCAATGAGAGGCATTTTGTACAAACTAAAGTTTCAGCAGAATTCCAGAGCTTTGATTTCCTGCTTTGGAGATTGCCTCTCACTTCCTGGCTCAGTGTGAAGTCAGTTCAGCTGAGTTATGAAGGCCCACAAAGGCAGTTGGTTCATGGCTACCTCCACAGGGATGAAGGTAATGAGAAAGAGAAGGGATGTTTATCCTTGCCTCCATTCTTTGATGTCTTTCCCTTCTTTCTTTGATAATATTGCATTTTATTTATAATCACTCTAGTTTTAAAGTACTTTTTATTATATTTAATTTGACCCTTCAACCACTCTGGAAGAAGGCAGATTTTATTATTCAAGCCATTTTACAGACAAAAAAAAAAAAAAAGAATTAAAATTTAGAGATGCTGGGTAGCATTTCTTCCTTTGGTGAAGGTAATAAGGCAAATAACAGAATGATTACCAGTGAACTTCCCACTACTTCATCCTTTGAAGAAGTATAATAAGAAAATAGTAAACATACCAATGATCCTCAACAAAATAACATTAGTTTCTACAAAAACACCCCATATCTATCCCAGACTAAATAAGAGCCACACAGAGCTGCAGGAACTCAGAAGGAACAAAATGCTAACACAGTAATTTTCTCTCCTGGCTTTCACTGTGCAAGCATCAACACACAAGCCAGTCCATCTAACCCAAGGCCAACACCAAGCTCTGAGCCCCTGAATCTCTGCCTTTAAAATAAATGTGTTGCCCTTGACATGCACCACTGCATTCCCCAAATCTTCATCTTCTCAACTGTCTTCCACTAGCTTCTTCCTCTCCACCCCCTCCCTACTGTCACTCTGATATTTCAACCAATTTTCCCTTTTAGGCACTTGGATCTCATTTTATTGCATGTGGAATCCATGAAAGTAGTCAAAACAGAGCCACTCATCATCACCCAATGTTATTAAAATAAAGAAAGATGTTGAATATGAAGATAGCCAAAGAGGCGACCTTGCCAACTCTGCCCAAATTTCCAAGCTACAGGAAATTCTTTTCCCTCCCTGACTCGAAGATTTTATAACTCAAACAGGCCAACAGAATGGAAAAGGAAAGGTAACAGACATGAACAATGATTTCCAGAGAACATGGCCACATTTCTAGAATAAGTGGGTTATAGCCATTGCTTCCATTTTTTACTATTTGTTTCTTTATTTTCTCTTTGCAATCGGCTTCCCTCCTTACAACTCTTCTGAAGTTGCACACTGTAGAGTCTCCAATAGCCCCTTCCTGACAAGTCAAATTACTTCTTTATTCATTCCCTGTTTTATACATTCTCTTGGTGGCCCTTTATTCTGTTAATATAACCTAGCAGGACTCTATGGGGGCTTCTCTATGGCACAGACCCTTCTCCAACATCCTCTGCTTTAGCTCCTCTCTGATTTACCTAGATAACAGTTCAGTTCAGTTCTGTTCCGTTCAGTCGCTCAGTCGTGTCTGACTCTTTGCGACCCCATGAATCGCAGCACGCTAGGCCTCCCTGTCCATCATCATCTCTCGGAGTTCACTCAAACCCACGTCCATCGAGTCGGTGATGCCATCCAGCCATCTCATCCTCTGTCATCCCCTTCTCCCCCTGCCCCCAACCCCTCCCAGCATCAAAGTCTTTTCCAATGAGTCAACTCTTTGCATGAGGTGGCCAAAGTACTGGAGTTTCAGCTTTAGCATCATTCCTTCCAAAGAAATCCCAGGGCTGATCTCCTTCAGAATGGACTGGTTGGATCTCCCTGCAGTCCAAGGAACTCTCAGGAGTCTTCTCCAACACCACAGTTCAAAAGCATCAATTCTTTGGCGCTCAGCCTTCTTTACGGTCCAATTCTCACATCCATACATGACCACTGGAAAAACCATAGCCTTGACTAGACGGACCTTTGTTGGCAAAGTAATGTCTCTGCTTTTCAGTATGCTAAATAACAGTATCTAATACATATTCCCTGAGTTGTTTCACAGTTGTTAAAACCCCCACCAATGGAAGATGCTAACTACTTGATGATCATAAGCACTTAGCCTGCAGGCCTACTGGAGCCAAAGGATAATGCTCACCCCTATGACATCACCCTGTTACCTCACCATCAATCAATCAAAGAATTGTGCATGTGCTTATAACCTACTCTGAGACTCTCTTCCTTCACTTGACCTTTAAAAATACTTTCTGGTAGTTTAGGCTTTTTGAGCACTGGATGTCCTGAACTCCTTACAGGTGCCTTATAATAAATACTGCACTTTCCTTCGCTACAATTGGGTATCAGTAGATTGGCCCTACTGACATGGGTGGGTGGACCTGAGTTTGGTTCAAAAACATTAACTTCCCTTCTTGAAACTCTCCATGACTTTGGCATTGGGGCTTACTAGGCTTCAGGTTCTTAATTTTTTCTTCACTCACTAGTGTTCTCTTGCATTCTCCAGGTCTACCTATAGAATGCTTGGCTAATCCCCATCTCCAATTCTGTTTTGCTATTTTTCCCATTCCCACAATAAAAAGGATTCAAAACCTATATGTAACCCTCTCAGTCTGATACCCCACTTGTTCCTACTGGCAAATACAAGGTGTTTTCAGAATTTAGTTCAGAAAAGACTCTGGAGGAAGGAAAGGAAAAGCGAATTCACCTTGGGTTGAAACATTCATAATCTCAAACTGAATGAAGTTGTCTAAGAGTCAGAGACCTCTCTGCCAGTCTTCCCCAAAGTGGTAGCAAATAGTGAGCCATTTTATATTCCAATAATATAGGCCGGATGCCAAGGATTCAAGGTTCATAGCACAAGAGCCATACATTTAATTTGATTCTCTAATAACCAGAATTTTGTTGCTGATCACTTATAAGCTAAATTGGTAAATAATTAAAAGGATCTTTCACCTGTAAGAACTCTGAGAATCAGCACATTTGTCTAATAGAAAGGCAATGTAATTAAAGAAGTTCTGCATAATGGAATTAGGAACTCACACTGTCCACAGTGTATCCCACCTAAACAAGGCTTCGTCCAGAGCCTCCACCAGTCACATGCCCAGGGAAAAAGCAATGGTCACTGACTAAAAGTTTGATCGATCTGATACAATGGAGGTAAAATTCCTTGCTGTCCAAATAAAACATTCATTGAATGTTAATTAGTGTGTACCACTAAATATCACTGTATGTTTGACTTGGCTCCTTGTAATTCACCCATTTGACAAGTCATCTAATTGACTGCTAAACATGGGCGGGTACTGTAGGAAATGTAAAGGTAAATTAGAAATAGTTCCTCTGTACAAGACATTGACAGTATAGTAGTATGATTAAATATGCACTGAAATAACTACAATATAAGTGGAAAACAAGTGATGTGAGAACTGTGCAGATAAAATACTACATGTTTAGCTTCTTGAATATGAGGATAGAGAGATTACTTTTAAGTGGTGTTTGATCTGTATCACATATCCCAATGTATTCATTCACTCAACAATTACATATTACTGGCCCACAAAGTGCAAGGGTATAAAGGATAGAGAGTGACAAAACACAGTGATCCAATTAATCTTATCAGGAAGGCACATATTTTACACACACACACACACACACACACACACGTGTGTGTGTGTATTTGCAATAGCACCAAGATCACCAAAGCTATGTGCTGGGTCTTGTAACTCGACAGTATCCTAGCGGTTTTGTCTCCTCCTTTCCAGCCTTCTTCCCAGTCAGAAGCCCTAAAATGTGGCCTTGGGATTGAAAATGTCCACTTGTGCTACAAAAGACCCATTTATGAGTAACAGACAATACTGATGTTTTAATCCCCCAAGAACTGCCTTTCTGCTGAGAAACATTTAAAACTAGGGCAGTCAAACGTATGTTGGTTATTGAGCTGACCATGAATGTAGCCTAGGTAATGTTCCTCAATTAGACATGATAATCCTCTTCACAAAAGCCACATAAGCATATTATGTGTTTATACTAAACCCTTCAGCTTGTTGGTGACAAGTGGCTGAGACAATTCACATGGGACACAGACCCAGGACTACAAGTGAGAAAGGAAGTGACTCCTTTTATACCACACAAATGTATTCATATCTATCCTTGGTGATTCATTCACTAGAGATATTAAAAAAACACATTAATAGATAGCTTTAAGTATACTATGGCTCTGTGTAAAATGGAGGTTCCTTTGTAAAATTCTCATGGTATATTTCCTTAAAAAACGATTCTTACCTTTTTCTGAAAGCCTAAATGAACTTTAGGTAGTAACAAGCTTATTTCTTTTATTCTCTGATTTATTATTTGCTCCTGTACTCAGCACATATTTAGACACTATACTTGGAATTAAATACAAATAAAGCACAGCCCCTGCTCTCGAAATGCCCGCAGTCCAATTTTTAAAGCACAGAAGAGGGAGTGATCACTACTCAAAGATTAATTTGAGTCTTAATGGAGATAGGTCATAAAAATAATTACATAGCCATTATTCACAAAAGGTGACCTCTTTGCATGCCAGGCCAAGTAAATTTTGAAGGGGGAAAGCTCAGAGGCTTATGAGAGTACAGTAAAGAAACTTTTATATTTAGAACTTGGTTTGATTAAATATTAATTTATTAATAATATACAGACTGTAGCCTGCCAGAGTCCTCTGTCTACAAAATTCTCCAGTCAAGAATGCTGGAGTGGGTAGCCATTCCCTTCTTCAGGGGATCTTCCTGACCCAGGAATCAAACTCATGTCTCCTGCATTGCAGGCGGATTCTTCACTGTCTGAGCCACCAGGAAAGTCCAATATTTAAATATTAATTTCTATTCTAAAAGAGTCTTCAAAGTACCTAAAAATTTTTAAAAGCACATTGACTATGGACTTTAAGTGCTTCTATCTAAATAAAACCCACGGACTTTAAGGGCTTCTCTCTAAATAAAACCGTCCTAGAAATCCCATCTTCAATCTCAGCTTCAGGGCTTATGAAAACACTGTTTATTAAAAGCATGTGTTCTGCAGAAAGAAAGCTAAAGTCCTAAGAACAAATGTGGAGAAAAAGTCAGAGTATAGTGAGTGCTTTTACAGTTAGCTTGAGCAAACCCACCCAGAATTACCAACAAAATAGATATTTACAGGAGGGCAAACAGTATGAATGTCGCTGTAACAGCCCAGTTTCACTTTCACAGCCATAAAGTAACGACCAATATTTTCCTCACCACTTTTTCATTCCTACTTCTCAACATCCCTGACGGGTAGCACCTGATGAAATTTATATTATTCCACAGCAGAAGTCTACAGAGGTTAAGAGTTTGACACAAATACATTAACTCAGGATAGCAGAGAGGAGGCTGAACTTCAGGCCCAGGGCTCAGTCTATCATTCTGCTTGCAAAACAGTTCTGGACAACACTTTCAAAAATGAGCTATAAATCAAAAAGGAAATGAACTCTGAGTCACCTCATAACTGATCCAAAACACCTCAATTCAGAGCCACCACCCTGCAACTCCAAGTGACCGAAGGCCAAGCAATCTCATGGATCTTGCATCTTTCATGCTGAAACAGTGAATTTCTGCTTGGATCTGCAGAAATTCCTCTCCCCTCTCTTCTTATCCCTCAAAATACAGCAAGTGTTATTTCCTTTTGCTATACTCTCTGGGGAGAGAATGGACTTGTCTTGTGCGTCCATTAATTTTTTTCTACTGTTATCTCATCCTAAGTTATTTTTTAATTTTAATTGCAGCTTGATAAATTTAACAAGTGTAAAATTTGGTATAACTATTATTCCTGTGAAGATATAAAACATTTTCATCACCTAAGGACCGTCCCTAAGCCTTTCTCAGTCAATTCCTCTCTATCCCCAAAAGAGGCAATAACAACATGGACTTCTAATTCCATAGAATAATTTTGCCTGTATTAAAATTTCATTAAAATGTAGTTATCCAATATGTACTTTTTTGTGTGCCTGCCTCCTTTCACACAGCATGTTTTTGAGATTCACCCATGTTATTTGGTATATTGGTACTTTGTTCCTTTTAACTGTTGAGTAGTATTACATTATTACTATACCACAACTATTTGTCCATTACCCTATTGATGGCCATTTGAGATATTTTAATTAATAGGCTGTTAATTAATCTTCCACATATATACCTGAAGAAACCTTTTTGGGAAAAATTATTCTCATTCTTTTTGAATAAATGCTGAAAAGAATCATAAATCAGTTACAAGTTTAACTTTATAATAAAATAATTTTTATCAACCTGCAAAGCCATTTTTCTTTGGAGGTTGCAGTATTTTGCCTTCTCACCAGTAATAAACTTTTGTTCCACATCCTGGGTAAAAGTTGTAATTCATCTTTTTAATTTTAGCCAATTTAGAAGGTATGTAGTGGTATCTCATTATGGTTTTACTCTTTACGTCTCTGATAACTACATTGATCACTTTTTTCATATTTATGTACACCATTAATAAATGTTCCTTTGTGAAGTGTCTGTTCAAGTTTTTTATCCAATTTTTAATTGGGATATTTGTCTTTTATTATTAAGTCATAGGAGTTCTTTATAGACTCTTTTTTTAATTAATTATTTATTTTTACTTTATTTTACTTTACAATACTCTGTTGGCTTTGCCATACATCAACGTGAATCCACCACAGGTGTACACGAGCTCCCAATAAGAACTTGTTATATTTGTATTTTGCAAAAATTTTCTGCCAGCCTATTTATTTTTTAATATCTTTTGCTTATGATATGAGATAGGAGTTTGGTTTCCCTGTTTTTTTTTTCCTTTAGTTCAATTCACTCACTCAATCGTGTCTGACTCTTTGTGACCCCACGAATCTGAGCACGCCAGGCCTCCCTATCCATCACCAACTCCCGAAGTTCACTCAGACTTAACATCCATCGAGTCAGTGATGCCATCCAGCCATCTCATCCTCTGTCATCCCCTTCTCCTCCTGCCCCCAACCCCTCCCAGCATCAGGGTCTTTTCCAATGAGTCAACTCTTCACATGAGGTGGCCAAAGTACTGGAGTTTCAGCTTCAGCATCATTCTTTCCAAAGAAATCCCAGGGCTGACCTTCAGGATGGACTGGTTGGATCTCCTTGCAGTCCAAGGGACTCTCAAAAGTCTTCTCCAACACCACAGTTCAAAAGCATCAATTCTTCGGTGCTCAGCCTTCTTCACAGTCCAAACTCTCACATCCATACATGACCNCTTTGTCGAAGATAAGGTGTCCATAGGTGTGTGGATTTATCTCTGGGCTTTCTATTTTGTTCCACTATTTTAAAGAATTTCCAGGCATATTTATATACACCTAGGAAATGGCAATGATGTTCTTCAAGGACATCAGTGATATCCAGATAAGCAACACAGAGGCAAATATCTGGAGGACAGAAGCTGTAATGATTAGTTTTGGTCATCACTCTATCTTGATATGCAAAGATGTTGCACTTCCATTGCCTCTCATGACTCAAAGTTCTGGAAATATTTCACAGAGGAAAGGTTACCATGATCTCCATCTGTGAGGCATTTCATGAAAGGAGGCCACAAAAAATGTCTCAGGATAGTAGGAGGCTTGTGTATGATTTATTAAATTTCCCAAAGCATATGTGCATGTGGAATAGTCAGGTTTGAACTGGTAAAAAGTATCCACCATGGTACTAGTAACCAACAACTTCCAATTCTTCAAACCATTTTGTCTATCAAGACAATAATCTCTTAGTGAGTGTCCTCTTCAGGTCTTTTTATTTTCTATTATCTGAAAAAAGTTAAAGACTATTCCATTCTATATAATATTTTATATACCCAAACTACACTGGGTCAGAGTAAAAAAGTTCATAAGTTAATAGATACAAACAGAAATGTAGAGCAATCAGTAGTATTGAAGTCCCAATTTAACTTGATATGTTTGAGGAAAGATAGGGTTTAACTTAACAATTCAATGTCTTGGCTACAGATGACCAACAAAATGTTGGGTTACATTCATATTACACACATCAGTGCATGTTTTTTACATGCATAAATGCTTCTTGAAATTTAAGAGCTCATGTTTACTCATGTAAAGATACACTGGTAGCCATAATCATAGTTTCCCCTGGACATTTTCTTATACATCTAACCTCCTCCCTGAAAATGTGACTTTAAAATGACACATATAAGCAGTCATAAGAACATTTTGACTTTTAATAAAGTTCAATAAAATAAAGCCTATTATTATCACTCTAAACAAAATTTAAATGAAGTCAAGAAATGGTTGAGTTTTAAGCAAAATANTGAAAGTGAAGTTGCTCAGTCGTGTCTGACTCTTAGCGACCCCATGGACTGCAGCCTACCGGGCTCCTCTGTCCATGGGATCTTCCAGGCAAGAGTACTAGAGTGGGGTGCCATTGCCTTCTCCGATACCCTTCCTAGTCAATGATAAAGAATGAGAAGTCTACTTGATCAAGGGACTTCTATCTCTTCTCAGCAGAGCTAACATTTAAGCACACCCCATTCTGTCTTCGGTGAAAGCAAATAGGCTTCATCACCCAGCGGGAAAATGGGTCACAGAGCTGGGTCTCGCTGTAAGACCTTCCACTCCCCTGCTCCCCATTTCAGATACTCCTCTCCTGAACAGCAAATTAATTTCTAGTTCTTCTTTACAAGTGAGTTCTAGCCCTTTGTAATACCAGCTTTATATGTAGGAATTGGAAGTCAACCTTAGAAAGGGGTAAAAGTAACAAGAACTGGCNTCCACTCCCCTGCTCCCCATTTCAGATACTCCTCTCCTGAACAGCAAATTAATTTCTAGTTCTTCTTTACAAGTGAGTTCTAGCCCTTTGTAATACCAGCTTTATATGTAGGAATTGGAAGTCAACCTTAGAAAGGGGTAAAAGTAACAAGAACTGGCCACCTTGAGCAGTCTCTGTTTTCGGTCGCATTCCTACTTTTCAGCCCCCCGCCCAGGGAAGTTCAAGCTCTGTAGGTGTGGCAGAAAACATCAGTGAAAGGGAGTCTAGAGCTCCATGACCTCCTGCTTTTGTCTTGTCTATTTTTGCCCCTCCACACACCTTACCTTTATCCCAGTTTGCCTGGTGATGCATTTAAAAGATGCTTTTAAAATATTTCATTTCAGGGACTTCCGTGGTGGTTCTGTGGTTAGGAATCCAAGTTTCCACTGCCAGGGGCAGGGTTCAATCCCAGGTCAGAGAACTAAGGTCCCACAGGCCACGTGGTGAGGCCCAAAATATAAATGAAAGAAAATGGGTATCATGTTATTAAAAAAAGATATCATTTCATATTTTAGTGATTCTCCATTGGAAATGTAATTCAAAGTACCTAGTCTGCCATCCTGCCAGAAATACAAGGTGAAGTAAGTCAGGAAGAGAGGAACAATATAGTATATTAATTAATGCCCTTATGTGGGATCAAGAAAAATGGTACAGATGAACCTATTTCCAGGCAGGAAAAGAGATGCTGATGTGGAGAGCAGACACGGGATGCAGGGGTAAGAATGGGAGGGGTGGATGGGAGGGCAGCCCCGGCATGTGCAGCCCCACGCACAAAACAAGCAGCGGCTGGGAAGCTGCCTGTAACACAGGGCGCTCGGCTCGGAGCCCTGTGGTGACGGAGAGGCCGGGATAGCAGCGGGCGGGAGGCAGGCTCGAGAGGGAGGGGATATATGTACACATACAGCTGGTTCACGGCCTCGTGCAGCAGAAGCCAACACCACACTGCAAAGCGATCATGCTCCAATATAGATAAGCAAACGTCTGCAACCAAAAAATTAATATAAGTCACTCAGCAGTGTTCGACCCTTTGCGACTGCATGGGCTGAAGCCCACCAGGCTCCTCTGTCCATGGAATTCTCCAGACAAGAATGCTGGAGTGGGTTATCATTCTTCCAGACCCAGGGACTGAACCTGGGTCTCCCGCGTTGCAGGCAGATTCTTTACTGTCTGAGCATAAGTACAAAACTGAAAAATTTCGTGGATGTCCACAGAACAGTAATAAATTGCATTCCACTGGAATAAAAAAGCTCCCATCACTGTATCATCCAAAAAGGACAGTTGTCTCCCCAAGAAGAGTTTTGTTCCACCTTTTGAAATATTTCCCCTTGCTGCCATACCTAGTCTCTTCCGTTGATCTGGTCGCTTGTTTATTCATCAAATGTCTGCTGAGAGCCTCCTGTGTGCCAGACACTGCTTCAGATGCTGGGATCCTAAGTTTGTGTGTAATGGCTAAGGAGAATATGTATAAAATCGAATGTAAGAAGGCTTAAACAGAAGGCTTATCTCTTACATGGGAGGGTTTGTTCTCAAAAAGCCCCCAAATATTATAATATCTTAATTTACATCTTGTCTTTGGGTTGCAAGTTTTGCCAGTAATTTCCAGTATTTTAAGATGTTTGTAAATTTGTTTTTGTTTTGTGGCTTCCATAACTGAATCCACCATTGGTTACGTTAAGCTCACGAGTATGTGTTTGAAGCTCAAGATTTGCTGCTGTAGAGACACATATAAGGATTTCCACCTCCATCTCAGTTTGTAATATTTACACATCTACCAGAGTATTACTATTTTTTTTCAGGTTTTTATGCATTTTAGGAGATAAAGATCCAATTTTCTACAAATTTGCCAAACAAATAGTTGACCTTGTTGTTGTTGGTTTTTTTAAATAAACTGCTTAACTTTGTTACAGACACTGTGTTAAGTGAGCGCGATCTCACTTAATCCTGGGGTATGGTTTCCCTCCCGTGTCTGGACCATGTAACAGAAAGGCATAATGTTCAATGCCTTGTTTGAGAGAAAGGGAAGTTGATGCAGTTTAAAAGATTATCGTGACATAAAGAATAGTACACAAAAGCTATGATCAACATTCTTTCAAATTTCAGATAGAACTGTGGTTATTTCAGTTAATGAATAATCTCTTGGTTATACTCCTCAAATACATAAAGTCTGAAAAATCAAGCCGTAAGCCCCAAACCTCTAAGTGAGTTTGGAGTGAGTATGTGGGATTCCCTTATTATGAGCCAGACAGATGTGGATTGAGATCTCCTTTCCCCACTATCACCTGCCATGACCTCGGTCATATGATTTAATTCTCTGAACCTCAGTTTACTTGGCTGTAAAATGGGAGCAATCATGACAATCCCCCCAAAGGTTGTGAAAAGGGTAAAATAATTTATGATTTATAAAGAGCATATAGTGTGAAATTTCAAACATCATAGTGGTTCAAAAAGTACCTGGGTCCCCATTTTCTGTAGTCAGGTATATTGCGAGTATTTAATGACTATTTGTGGAAGATGTCATGATGTTAATAGTCAAAATGGGGTATAACATGAAAATCAAATTACTGAAGTTGGAAAGAGGGCTGAAGCCATTCAGACTTCACTCTCTCTTACTTTCCTGGTCATGGAACTCTTCAAGGACAGATGTCCTGAAATGGCCAATTCTTTGCCTAATTTCTTTGTTTCTAACTAAATGACCTCTCAGAACATCCGTGCCTTCGTGTTTAGTTGCTCAGTTGTGTCCAACTCTTGGTGATCCCATGGACTGTAGCCCACCAGGCTCCTCTGTCCATCCAGGTGAGAATACCGGAGTGGGTTGCCATTCCCTTCTCTGCGGGGTCTTCCCAATCCAGGGACTGAACCCAGTTCTCCTGCACTGCAGGCAGATTCTTTATCATCTGAGCCACCAGGGAAGCCCATGCCTCCAGGAAAATAAGATTGTAGAAGAGAAAGGGAAGAGGATGCCCTCCCACTGTCTGCTCTGAGCAGGTGAGCCGTCCAGGGCTGAGGACGCCTTTCCTGGTTTCTTAGATGTGTCTTAGGACAGAAGGCAAAGTGGGGAGAAGAAGCTGCCCCTTCCAGCCTGCCTTCCTTCTGCCTTGACTTATAAAGTCCTTGTGAAGCCTTGGAAGTAGACAGAACCAGAGTTCACGACCACTGGTTTCCTCGCCTTCCCTGTCCACAGGCAGAACAGCACTTCTTAGCCTCCTTGCCTGTGAGTGGGGTTACCTGTCTCATTCTGGGTGAGCGGCTGCGGCTGATAGAGCGTGTGGCACCTCTGAGTCAGAGCAGAGGATGTGCAGACATGAAATCCATGCTCTTCCTCACCTTCCCTCAGAGGAACCAGGTGAGTCCCCCGCACCGCTGAGTTAATGCCTTAGTCACAACTGCCCTGGAGAGCTGCCAGGACCCACAGTGGACTTTACAGAAGTGAGAAATAAACTATCAAGGCATTAAAGCGCTGAAATTTATTGAGACTTGCCACTGCCTCATCACCTAGTTGATCCTGACCAGCACAGACTCTTTAGGAGAGTTTCAAATGGCATGAGGAGCATTGCATGCTTCCAGCAAAATATCTTAAGATTCTGCCAGACAANAAGGCATTAAAGCGCTGAAATTTATTGAGACTTGCCACTGCCTCATCACCTAGTTGATCCTGACCAGCACAGACTCTTTAGGAGAGTTTCAAATGGCATGAGGAGCATTGCATGCTTCCAGCAAAATATCTTAAGATTCTGCCAGACAAATAGTCCTTTCTTAGCTTATGAGGGATCAAGGTTTGAAGTGGGAGGTGAGAAGAAGGGAAGCAATGAATCGAGACAAACTGCAAGAGAACTACAGCATACAAGAGTGCCTGAGTATATTTTCTGGGTTTTGAATTCGTTTATAAACTTTCTGCATTCCAGAATTTTCAAATAAATTCTGTTTACTCTTTGCCCAGCTCCAAAGACTCCCCCTGAAGACCCCTGTTTTCAAAATGCCTTGAAGACTGCTCACACTAGAAACCAACCGAGTGCCTGTCTGTGGCTGGGCTCTTTCGCAATCCAGAGACTTTAAGCTCATGTTCATTTGAAATGAAGAAATTTGGCTCAAGACGTACAGGCGGCAGGCTTACCGCATCAAGTCGTGTGTGTCTGGCTCTGGGAGGCCTGGACCCTCCCCTAGAGGAGCTTGCAGTGCAGGGGGAGAGAAAGATGCAGACAAAACTAGCTGCAAAACAAGCTAGCCTGGGGAAGTGCTTCAGTGGAGGCATAAACAAGAAAAAGCTGGGGTCCAGAGGAGAGAGCGTTCCATTGGTGTGGGAGGAAAGGGATGGTGGGAAGACTGTGTTTGGTCTAGTGCTTGAAGGACAAGAAAGACCTTGACAGCTTTCTGTGGGAATTGAAAACTGGCCAGTGCTGAATCTCTAGCTTTTCGGATTTTTATTCCTAGGCTGTGGAAACATGAGTTCAGGAGATATGTGATTTGGGCCTTTTTAAAGCCGAGGTAACCAGATTTCTGGGCTAATGGGAACATAGTCATAACATTGTCACTGAATGCAAGAACTTGTTGATATATTTTGCTAAATTGCCCTTATTAATGATTCATCAACTCTTTTTTCCTTCCTGCACTAAAAAAAATCTTGCTATAGAGTTTAACCCACATATCNGCTAATGGGAACATAGTCATAACATTGTCACTGAATGCAAGAACTTGTTGATATATTTTGCTAAATTGCCCTTATTAATGATTCATCAACTCTTTTTTCCTTCCTGCACTAAAAAAAATCTTGCTATAGAGTTTAACCCACATATCTACACACCCAGCTCTTGGTGCCTAGCAGTCTTCCTAAGCAGCCTGTGTTTTCCAGATGTGGTTGTTCACATGCAAATTTTGGAATTCAGCAGCAATGAATAACGTATAAGGAGGACAGAAGGCTTAGAATAAATCTATGATACACAAAGATCAGTGCTTCTTAACCTGTAGCGCCCAGAGCATCATTTCTTTTTGGAAAGATTCACAGAGGTTAAAAAAAAAAAGTTATGTGTAGTGTGTAGGGTCCCTTGGACTGCAAGGAAATGCAACCAGTCAATCTTAAAAAGGAAATCAATGCTGAATATTCCTTGGAAGGATGGATGCTGAAGCTGAAACTCCAGGACTTTGGCCACCTGATTCGAAGAACTGACTCATTGGAAAAGAGCCTGATGCTGGGCAAGTTTGCAGGCGGGAGGAGAAGGGGACGACAGAGGATAAGATGGCTGGATGGCATCACCGACGCGATTGACGTGAGTTGAGTAGGCTCTGGGAGTTANCTGCAAGGAGATCCAACCAGTCCATTCTGAAGGTGATCAGCCCTGGAATTTCTTTGGAGGGAATGATGCTAAAGCTGAAACTCCAGTACTTTGGCCACCTCATGCGAAGAGTTGACTCATTGGAAAAGACTCTGATGCTGGGAGGGATTGGGGGCACGAGGAGAAGGGGATGACAGAGGATGAGATGGCGGGATGGCATCACTGACTCGATGGACGTGAGTTTGAGTGAACTCCAGGAGATGGTGATGGACAGGGAGGCCTGGCATACTGCGATTCATGGGGTCACAAAGAGTCGGACACAACTGAGCAGCTGAACTGAGCCTAACTGAACTGAACCATCAGAGTGAAGGCAACTTCATCCTTCTAATTGTCTTGGCCAAAACCATGGAATCATTGTTGACTCGTGTGTCTTAGATCCAATCTACAGGGAATCCTGTTTGCTCTACCCTCAAATAGATGTTAAATTTGAACTATTCACGCTACCACCACTGTTCCTTTCCCACCCACACTACCACTATTTCTCAATTACATTATTCCAATAGCCTGTTAAGTGAGCTTTCTGTTTCCAGTTCTCACTTTCTTATATCCTAGTTTCAACCCAACAGCTCGTGCAATAATTTTACAATGTAGGTATATCTTGTCACTAATTTGCTCAGAACTCTGAAGTGGCATCTCATTTTATTGAAAAACAAGCAAACGACAATCACAAAACATGGAAGATCTTTATGCAGTCTACATATGCTGGTGTAGAACCATCAGCATCAAGCAGTCAATAATGCCATGGTCCAGTAACCAGGTCCATGTTTATGCACAAGGCAGAATAGACTACTTCCAACATCTAATGATATGACTTTATGGAGCTAGAACATTTCCATCATTTAAAAAAAAACCCTCCTCTTGCTGATGAAAATTAGAAATTCAACCAAGGTGATCTTTATGTCTAACCTTATGACTTTGAATGAATATATATTATTCTTTGTTAAATAACATATATTCAAGGGAAAAAATGTATGCTCTTAGAAATAATATATATTTAAGAGAGTATCAATTTCTCATACTCTTCTTGGCAGGAAATTTTGATAGAAAGATAGCATGAGCATTACTATAAGGAAATAGGAAATGGAATAAAATTTTACAGAATGAGGAGGCAAATAGAGACCACAAGCATAACTGCATCACAATTTTACCAAGGGTCAAAACTAAAAAGTAATTTAGTAAAAATGGTGGCTCAGATGGTAAAGAGTTTGCCTGCAATGTGGGAGACCTGGGTTCAATCCCTGGGTTGGGATGATGCCCTGGAGAAGGAAATGGCAACCCACTCTAGTATTCTTGCCTGGAAAATCCCATAGACAGAGGAGCCTGGCAAGCTACAGTCAATAGGGTTGCAAAAAGTCCAGACACAACTGAGGGACTTCATTTTCACTTTCAATTCTCTTTTACAAATTCACTGTCAAAAATAATAGTAATATTTGTTGCAACAATTCAGTGCAAAAAGATACATTATTTTAACAGTTTAGTACATTTATATTTAAAGTGTAACTCTAATGCTAACTGAGTTTAAATTTTTTATAATCAATTCCATTATAGTTTCCTTGGATTAAGCTTATTTTTCAAAAAATTATTTTAGATTTCTGTAGAATATTTGAAGATAATTATTTTATTAAAAAGAAAGGTGATCTAAATGTAAAAGAACTTTTATTACATCTCTTACTAAGTCTTGCAAACTAGCTCATTAAGCAATTTTTTGCTTAAGTTGAGATTTTTGTGAAAGGTCATGCATTCTTTCAAAAGAAGGAAATGAGATGCTATTTTCCCAGTGGGAAATTTACAGAATTACTTTTTTTTTGTTTTTTACATTGAAAGTACACTTGGATAAATTAATAATTTCTTTAACTGAATCCCCATTTCAGTGACAGCCTCTGTTCAGTGAGCACTGTTCATGAATTATTCTAAAACTTCATAACAAGGAGAGAGCTTTATTCTGGTTTTAATGATTACACAGTTAAGGACTAGAAATTACTCCAAGATTTTTGAAAATCTAGAAACAGAGTATGTTCAAACTAGGATTTTGCTGATCTTTAGAGACTTGTCTACCTAATATTACATTCAGATTCTAAGATTTTTTTCCTTTTTTTAGTCTGGTCTTGAAAACTTTCAAACGAATAAGTTTTAGACTAAAATATTCCATATGTGTATGTATATATATATATATACATATATTTTTTTAAGGTGTCAAGTATACTTTATTTCTTCAAACGTGCCATATTTTAATGGGTACATAGTACTTTTACTTGGAATTAATTATGAGTTGATTTTGAAACAATTCAATATTAAACCAGCTGGGATGATTACTGTTCTCTCCATTCCTTTGGGATGACTCTGCCAACAGGCAATGGATTCCACTCTATTCCAATTTGTGTTGCTGTACATACCCATACAGCAATACAGAAAGTGGCTCCACTAGCTAATACAGCATTACCATATTTGTCATGGAAATCAGGTGCCCACTTCTGGTCAATCTGCCCTTGCCACTGCTTGCTGAATGCTTTGAACTCTCAGACGACTTACTGCATTTTTGGCCAAGGGAAACATCCTGAGGTTGAACATAAAATGGCTGCAACTACGGCTGCTGGCCTCTAGCAATTCAGCATCTAGTACCCTTGCAGAGTCCTGTATATAAATATATATATATATATTTTTTTCCCCTAAAACAAATGGGAAACACATATTTATTTTGCTAAAATGGAGGAATAACCAAAGTAACAAAGTATTACAATCAACTCAGGATAGAATAACTTTGTATATCCAAGCCATAGTAAGCGCCACCTTTGGTTTCTCAGAACCATTTTAGAATACAGGAAAAGAAACAGAAATCAAGGCAGAATGTGGGCAGGCCCTGTTCTAAAACAAAGTCAGAAGGCAAAGTGCTAGACTGATATGGTGCAGGAACTAAGCAGATAGATGTAGCAGAATCACATTTAGAAATGGGGGAAAAAACCATCTCTCAATTATCCAAGACAGGATGACAAATAAGTCTTACTTCATATGTGAACTCTATCCGATTGATAGTAGCAGCCTGGAGTGAGTGCTAAAAGTCATTCTAAGGCTCTCTGTGAGCTCAGCCAGAAAGTATTAGAAAGATTTGACATGTTCTAATTTGGGCATAATTTCTATGCATCTGTTATCTCAAGGAGGGTGACAAAGACGAGATGGGGACTCAAAGTAACTAAATACTTGCTTCACATTAGGTACTTCATATACATTCTATAAATTTTCCTGGATCCAATGAAGTTAACATTATAATCTACATTTTACAGGTGAGCAAAGTCATTCTCTGAGTGGAATTTGAAGAAAGAGGGAAAAAACAATCACTTTGTAATAGAGGGAAGGAAAAGTGAAAGCAAAAATCGCTCAGTCCTGTCCAATTCTTTGCAAACCCATGGACTGAAATTCTCCAGGCCAGAATACCGTAGTGGGTAGCCTTTCTCTTCACCAGGGGATCTTCCCAACCCAGGAATTTAACTCAGGTCTCCCACATTGCAGGCAGATTCTTTACTAGCTGAGCCACAAGGAAAGCCCAAGAATACTGGAGTGGGTAGCCTGTTTCTTCTCCAACAGATCTTCTTGACCCAGGAATTGAATCCAGGTCTCCTGCATTGCAGGCAGATTCTTTACCAACTGAGGGAAGGAAAGGTAATATGCAAATAACCAGTCCTACATGAGAAGTTTGAGTTGGCTATTGTCATCAAGAAGCACCCATGTACACTAATAATTTTCATTGCTTCTAGTGTTTCCAATACTTCTTATATTTAAGAGTATCACAAATATTCAGCAGTCTAAATTGTTTCATTCTTCAAGATGTGCCACTATGCTAAATATAACCTCTTCATAAATGATGAATAGTTACTCCGTTTGGAAATTGTTTTAGAGTTTGAGAGAAACTTTATATGAACTCTCTGATTATGACTCTTAGACCACAAAGAGATTATTTTAGAACAATCAAGAAGAAAACATGAAAGTCCAAGAGTACAGAACTTAACAGCAGCCTCTGCTACGGAGATACTTAGCTGTTTACAGCTGGGTCTGCATTTTGGATTAGTCTCTGTCTTCCTCTGGCCTTAGTTTTTCCATAGTGGGTTGGACCACTCCCTCTAAGGTGAATAGTGACTCCCACATGCTGTGGTTTCTGAGTTCAAATGCAACCCTTACTGGAAAGAGTCAACCTTTACCATGAATAATAAATAATGTTGGCTGGTAATAAAGAATAAATATTTTCTTTCTTTTTTCAAGTCATGTAAGATATTTTTAAGATATACTGGGCATTGACTAGCCCACAGACCCAAGAACTGGATACTGACCAGTGGCTATAAGTGAGGCACTGTGTAGATGTAAGAAGAATGTAAAGCTGTATCAGGTATAAATTTGCTTGGAATTTATGAGTAATAAAGGTACTTAAGTACTACAAAAATACAGCAGAAAGCTAAAAAGAATGATCAGAATTACACAGATAAGTTTCTATGGAAGGGAAAAGGAGGGCATATTACTTCCCGTGGGGCCAGGGACATGATCGGGTAAAAGAAGTCTCCATGAATAGAGTCTTGTGAACAGATCTTCAAAGAGAAGGAAGACTTGGCCATACAGTGGAGAGTGTGAAGAGAAAGGTGATCCACCAGATGGTCCACCATAAGCAGAGGCAAGGAAGTGGGCAACTGCAAACATAAATGGAGAAAAGTAAACCACTGATCATGGCTGGGCTGGAAGGTTCCTGAAAGAGGGCAGTGCAGCTAACAGTGGAAAACAGAAGGGGATCTGCTATGCCAAACAAAGAAGGTAAAGACCTTATTTTCTAATTTAAATCCTTTTGAGCCCGAGAATAAAAATATTTGTCAGATTAATCTGGTAGCAGAATGTAAGCTGAATTGGACTGAGAAGATCCTGAGGATGAGGGGATCAATTAAGAATGACTTCAGGACTGCCCCCATGGTCCACTGGTTGAGAATCCATCTGCCAACGAAAGGGACATGAGTTCGATCCCTGGACCAGGAAGATTCCACGTGTTGTGGGACAACTAAGCCCACACACCACAACTACTGAAGCCTGTGTGCTGCAGCTACTAAAGTCCATGGGCCTAGAGCCTGTGCTCTGGAACTAGAGAAGCCACCGCAATGAGAGGTCCAAGTACCACAAAAAAGAGTAGCCCCTGCTTGCTGCAGCTAGAGAAAGCTGCACACAGCAATGAAGATCCAGCACAGCCAAAAATAAATAAATATATATATATATATTTTTAAGAATTAGCTCAATGCCCAACCAAGAACTAAAAGTGCCTGGATTAGCATTATTACAGGGAGAATGGAGGGAGAGGGGGAGATACATGCAAAAAGTAGTAATAATCACAATAGCTCACGTCTATTGGGTATTTACTGTGCACCTGGCACTGTTCTGAGAATAAGTGAGTGAATCACTTAATCACACAGTGCTCTGAGTTAAGTTCTGTTCTTTCACCTTTATAGATGCAAAGACTGAAGTACAGAAAGGTTAAAATTTGCCTATGGTCACCTATTCAAGGCTTCAGTCTCTGGTTCCTGAACTTTATTTTTTAACCAATCTGGTACACTGCTTCCCTGTAGATTAAAGAATAAAATAGCACGATCACTGATTGATGAGAGGCAAGGAAAAGGAAGAATCAGAATTAATGGAGAGATTCCCAAGCCAGATTGTCAGGAAGATGGAGAAGTGATTGTCATAAGATAGAGGAGGGAAGAACAAGATGGTGGAGGAGTAGGTGGACATGGAGTACATCTCTCTCCACAGATACATCAGGAGTATGCCTTCAGACACAGAAGCACATGCAGAAAACCAGCTGAGGGCAAACAGGAGAACCTGAACAGCAGAAAATAATATAAAGACCCATGCAAAACTCGGTAGGATGAGGGAACTAGTGGGGGTGGGACGGGAGTGTTAGTAGGACTGAACCTGCCCTTGGTGGGTGGGGGAACTGAAGCAAGGGTCTGATCCCCACATCCGGGCAACTGTCTGAGTCAGAGGAGAAACATTTAAGGTTGAGAGGGAAACAGTTGATCTGTGGCAGCTTAAGTGGAATGAGGATCAGACAGTCCTCGTGGCAACCATACATACCCTGGACAGCACAGTGGCTGGGAGCTGGAGTTTAGGGATTATGGCGCAATCCCAGGGTGAGAGCTGCTGTGGAGAGATGGATCAAGGGGATGTGAAGGAGGAGACTGTGGTGGGAAATTCCTTTGGAAGAAAGCCATGGAACCAAGGTGATATTGCTGAGTCACATGTAGGGGGTGGAGCCATCACCATAGCCACTCTCCCCAACACACCAACATTGGGAGCTGAATGATAGAGAGGCTGACCCATCAAATACCTGATGCACTGATTTACAGAGTAGGACCCCACCCAGGGTACCTCCTTAAGTGCCTGACACGCAAATCTACAGAGTAGGATGCCAGACGAGGGGCCCTTCTATGTGCCTGATGCACCGAACAACAGAGAAAGACCCCAGGTAAGGAACCCCTTTAAGTGCCTGAATGGACAGAGCTATGAAAAAAGACTGCACTAAGAGGCCTTCTGATCACCAGCTATAAGAGGCTTGAATAAAGGCTCTGATAGGGCCATAACTCCTGCGATGGAAGCAGCCTGTGCCCCTGCACACTTGGCACCGCCTGGGTCCCCACAAGCCAGCAGCTGCACCAACTTCATGCTCAACTCGCACTGGGGTAGAGCTGCCACAGGCAAAAGAAGTCTTGTGCCTCTGCGCACAGGGTCACTCGGTAGTGTCTGACTCTTTGCCATCCTGTAGACTGTGGGCTGCCAGGCTTCTCTGTCAGGGAAGGGGTTCCCCAGGCAAGAACACTGGAGCGTATTGCCCAATACTGGTTGCCATAACCTTCTAGAGCACTATATTTCCTGCTGCCCCAGCCGCCAACTCCCCTGAGTACCTGGTGCTGCCAGAACCCCTGTGACCCAAGCAGCTGCACCACCTCCACACCTGGCCCTCAGAGGGGCAAGCCCAAGCCCTCCAGGGCAGCCTCAGGAGTAAACCCCAGTGGATGACCCAAATCCAGAGGTAGAAATAAAACCACAATAGAAACCCAGGGGCAGTGTGGCTAAGAAAGAAGACCCAAAACCATCCCACCAGCTATACAACCTGCAAGTTAAATCCACATGATCAACTAGGCAGACTCTGTGTCTATGGAATATATAAAAGGTCATTCAGAGCTCCCACAAAAGAAAACACACTAGTTCTGATAGCTGTGGACACTGGAGGCAAGAACACACAGGAGTAGGACCAGATTAGAATGGGAGCTGCCTTACAGCAGGTCCAGAGATCAGCACAGTGTTAGAGAGCATCATAGGGAGGCAAAGAGGACTGGGTCTCCCAGCGAGGGAAACGACTCTGATAGCAGTGACTCAAGAAAAACATCGATTATTCTTTTTTTTTTTTCGTCGATTATGTTTTGACTTGTTCTATAGATTCTTTTGGATTTTTTTTTTCTTTTCCCCTGCTCTCTGTTATAGTTGTCGATTTTATTGACACTATGAAATCTAACTAAGCTTTTGAGCTTCNGTGTGTGTGGTGTGTTGTGTGTGTGTGTGTGTGTGTGTGTGTGTGTGTGTGTGTGTGTGTGTGTGTTTCCTCTTTCTCTTTTTTTAATTTTTAATATTTTAAATCTAGTATTATTTTTTCTATATTTATTCCTTTGTTTTTCCTACTGTTCTTTTCCCCTTGCAGTTAATCTTTAATATATATAAACCTTCTTCATCTACCTCTTTTTAAATTTGTGTATCTATTCTTTCTTTCCTTTATTTGTTAGTTTTATTTTCATTGCTTTATTCCCCAGTTGGCATCTTGCTTTAGTTTTGCTTTCCAGTTTGTGCTTTAGTTAGTTTTGTTCTGATAGACATAATTTTTGGTTCCCTCTGTTCGCCAGGTCAATCTAGTGTACTTTATTCCTGTTGGACTGTTTTGATTTTGCTTATGGGTGTATATGTATATATTCAGTCACATTTTTATTGTTATAAACCTCTGCATCTACATTGGGCTTTTGCAGTTCTGTGGAGCTTTCCCTTTTTTTTTTTTTTTCCTTTTTTCTTTCTTCTTCCTTTTTAAAAAATCTTTTCTCTTTTCTATAATTTTAATTTTTTTAACTTTATATTTTTTCTACATTTATTCCTTTGTTTGCCTTCCCTAATGTTCTTTTTCCCTGAAGTTGATCTTTACTATATATAAACCTTCTTCATTTACCTCTATTTAACTTTGTACATCTATTCTTTCTTTCTTTTCTTTCTTTCCTTTCCTCTCAACGTATTTGTTAGTTTTGTTTTCATTGCTTTATTCCCAATTTAGCACCTTGCTTTCAGTTTTGCTTTCCAGTTTTCTGCTTTAGTTTTGTTCTTAACTGTTAAATATAATTTCTTATTTCCTTTATTCACCAGGTCATTCTATTGTACTTTACTTTTGTTGGACTGTTTTGACTTTGCTCGTGGGTGTATATGTATATGTGTATATTCCATTATTTTAATTATTATTTGACTGATTTTGTAACTGCCGTTTGTCTGCGGTTCATCAATTGTTTCTTGTTTTTGGATATTTGTTTCAATCTCACTTGATGTCATAATAAACCACTTGTGGAATTTTTATTGCTGACCAGAGATCAAGCCTAAGCCTTTGGTATGGAAGCACTGACTCCAAGACCCTAGACTACCAGAGATGTAATCCTCGGGGGTGTCAAATAGTGAGAACTCACACAAAGGGAACCACTGTAATACAAGACCCTGCATCACCCAACCACCAATAGCACCCTGGGCAGGATGCCCTCACCTAAAAAACAAAACTACAAACCCAATCATCAGCAGACAGGATCACCTCCTCACTTGGCCTTGCCCATCAGAGGAAAAGCAAACAAACAAAAAAACAAAACTCAACCTATAAGAAGCTCACAAAAACTACTGGACCAACCTTAGAGGGAAGAAACCAAAAGAAGAAAGAATTCAACCTTGCAGCCTGGGAAAAGGAGATCTCAAACACAAAAAGTTTAAAAATAATAATAATGATGAAAAGGCAGAGAAGTACTACACAAATGAAGGAACAAACTAGAAACACAGAAGTCCAAATAAATGAAGAGGAAATAGGTGATTTACCTGAAAAGGAATTCAGAATAATGATAGTAAAGATGATCAAAACCCTTGAAAACAAAATGGATAAAATGCAAGAATCAATTTTAAAAGAACTAGAAGAATTAAAGAGTAAACATACAGAGACAAACAATACAATTACTGAAATTAAAATACTCTGGAAGGAATCTATAGTAGAATATCTGAAGCAGAAGAACGAATCAGTAAGCTGGAAGATAAAATGGTGGAAATAACTTCTGAAGGGCAGAACAAAGTAAAAAGAATTAAAAGAACTGAGGATAGTCTCAGGCACCTCTGGGACAATATCAAATGCACCAATATTTGAATTATAGGGGTCCGAGAAGAAGAAAGAGAAAAAGAACGGGTATGAAAAAAATTTTGAAGAGATTATACTTGAAAATTTCCCCAACATGGAAAAGGAAATAGTCAATCAAGTCCAAGAAACACAGAGTCCCATACAGGGTAAACCCAAGGAGAAACAGGCCAAGACACACACTAACCAAACTAACAAAGACTAAACCCAAAGCAAGAATGTTAAAAGCAGCAAGGGAGAAGCAGCAAGTAACATACAAGGGAAACCTCATATGATTAACAGCTGATCTTTCAGCAGAAACTCTGCAGGCCACAAAGGAATGGAGGATATATTTAAAGTATTGAAAGGGAAAAATCTACAACCAAGATTACTGTACCCAGCAAGGATCTCATTCAAAATTGATGGAGAAATTAAAAGATTTTCAGACAAGCAAAAGTTAAGAGAATTCAGTACCATGAAACAAGCTTTACAACAAATGTTAAAGGGACTTATATAGTCATGAAATATAAGAGAAGAAAAAAGATGTACAAAATCAACCCCAAACAATTAAGAAAATGGCAATAGGAATATATATATCAACAATTACTTAAAATGTAAATGGATTAAATGCTCCAACCAAAAGACAGACTGGCTGAATGGATACAAAAACAAGACCCATATACATGCTGTCTACAAGAAATCCACTTCAGACATAAAGACACATATAGACTGAAAGTGAGAGGATGGAAAAATATATTCCTTGCAAATGGGAAGCAAAAGAAAGCTGGAGTAGCAATCTTTATATCAGACAAAATAGACTTTAAAATAAAGAAGATTACAAGAGATAAGGAAGAACACTACATAATGATCAAGGGACCTATCCAAGAGGAAGACATAACAATTGTAAATATCTATGCACCCATAAGACAAACACTAACACACATAAAAGGAGAAATTGACACCCAACTCACACCAATGGACAGATCATCAAAACATTAATATAATCAAAAATTAATAAGGAAATACAAGTCTTAAATGATACATTAGATGAGATGGATCTCATTGATATTTTCAGGACATTCCATCCAAATGCAGAATACATGTTCTACTCAGGTGCACATGGAATATTCTCCAGAATAGACTACATCTTGGGACACAAATCAAACCTCAGTAAATTTAAGAAAATTGAAATTTTATCAAGCATCTTCTCTGACCACAACACTATGAAACTAGATATCAATTATAAGAAAAAAAAACTGTAAGAACACAAACACATGGAGATTAAACAACACGTTTCTAAATAACCAACAGGTTACTGAAGAAATCAAAAGAGNACACACACACACACACACACACACAAGGATGTCCAGATGTCCCAATATCATCTGTTGAATTCTCCGACCTTTCTGTGTACTGATTTACTTGGCATTCATCCTGTGTCCATCCTTCCAGACCATTCCCTGTCTCTGGGTCTCAGTTTTCTCCTGCTCTTAATTGGACCTTTAGTGGATGAGGCAGGATGATCTCTGAAATCTTTTCTAATGCTGAAATCCCAAGGCTCCTCCTCTGGCACTGCCTGTGACTTTCCTCCTTGGCCAGACAAGGATAATTACAGGTCCTGCTTCTTGTTGCTTTGGGATAGTTGAAGAAGCTGGCGGCATGCAGACCTGGGTGTGAATTCTGGCTCACGTTTGCCCCTTCTGACCTTGGGCAGCCCACTTCCCCTCCCCAAGCCCTGGTTTCCTCTGACTATTCCTGCTGCTTTGCAGAGCTGTGGAGAGGATGAGATGCAATGGAGCAGGTAGAGGGCTGCTAGGAGTGCCCCACCCCCAGCTTTATGAAGTGCTCTTGCAAGGCTCTGTCTTCCAGGGCAGCCACATGGTTCTGTGAGCCCAGATGGGGCAGCTGCTGTGCCAGATCAGTGTCTTCTTCCTTCATCTGTGCCGGCTTCTAGGACTGCAACCTGCAGAACTGAGCCTGACCTCTGTGTCCCCCTGACCATGGCACCTGCCCTAGGGTGGGNCTGTATCAACCTAGAGGGGTGGGATGGGGAGGAAGATGGGAGGGAGGTTCAAAAGGGAGGGGATATATGACTGATTCATGTTGAGGTTTGATTAAAAAAAAAAAATTCTGTAAAGCAATTATCTTCAATAAAAAATTAATTAAAAAAAATAAAAGAAAAAACTTAAAAAAGAAAAAAAAGATAGAAGAGGAAAGAGGCAGGGCAAGTATTATGAGTTTATGGTTTGTTACTTTGTAATGGAAGCCATGAATGAAGGTACTGTCAGCAGTAACAAATAGAGGTGTGGAACTCGAGAGGAAGTTGGGGCCAGTGACAGAGATTCAGAAAGGTGAAAGTTAATGCCATGACATTCCCCAAGCAGAGAATGTGGTTGGATCAGGTCCTTGTGGAATATTTAAATGGGTGGGGCGGCGGGGAGAATTGAACAAAAGAAGGGTTAAAAACTAGTGTTAGACAAAGGGAACAAGCCTGAAGACCCTATGTTATGAAATCTAAAGAAGAAAAAAGTGATTTCAGGAGAGAACAAAGGGAGACGTTAATGAAATTAGGGAAGAGGAGCAACGTGTGAAGCCATCTAGAAGACCTTTTTCTAGTGAGTTTAATATTTCATAGTGACCCCACAGAAGCAACATCATTTCGACAGGGAAATGGTCAAGGACACAGAGAAAGTTTGATTCATTACTGAATGTAATGCATTCAAAAAAGGGGGGGGTGGGGGGCAGAAATGCACAAATCGTTACCTAGTTTCTGATTCTTTTCAGGGAGCCACTGCTTTAAAAATAAATAAAATGTGTAAAATAAACACTCTCAACCTACCTATACCATTTGCTCAACTCTTCAGAAATGCATGCATCATGACATGATCAGCTTGCCAGTGAGATGGTAATACCACGATCTCCCTGACTGAAGCATGTAGCACCCCTCTCAGTCTTGCCTGCCACTGCATGGGCTCTTGCTCCCCAGATGAAACGTGTGTGAAATTCATTTTTGAATTTTGTGAGCGAAAGAGTCCCCATCCCCATCCCTACTTTGTGTTGGCTGATTTTGCCATGGGAAGGTGTATGGCTTCACGCCAGGTGAGCCAAGGATGTGGACTCAACAACTGTCTCCTCCCAAGTTCCCCTAACCAGTCAAGCTGACTCAGCCCTAGTCCTCTCAGCTTTCGGCCACAAGACCCGGCTTAAGCTGAGCTAGTGATTAGGAATGATGTGTCCTCAGAGAAGGACACAGCACTGGAGTCTATTTTAAAGAAATATAGGACTTTAATTACAACCCTAATTCTCCCTGATTCTCAGAGGTAACCCCGAAGTTTTCGTGAATAGTCAGGGATACCCTTAATAACCCCTCTGCATTCTGTATTTCCACTACTACTTCATCACTCTCTTTTGCACATTTTGTTAGTTTTGTTTGTTTGGGCGTCAAGAAGAATGCTTATGAAGACAATGACATAAGCAACATAAAATGCTGGAAGGAAGGAGAAATGTCAATGATTAAAAGTCAAAGAGATTCATATTTAGAAGCTGAAACAAATGCCAGTTACATAATTCCAAAGAATGGGCCCTTGATTTAAAGGCAGCCCACTTCACATCCAGGGCCTCCATTCCCTTGCAGCCCTCTGTGTCTGTCTTCTGGCTGGCAGAATTCAGTGCGGGAAAAAGTATAGCTGCCATTTGACAAAACATATTTAATTTCCAGTGGGGAAATTACAGTGGTCTTTACAATATGGTTCTTGAGGTAAATATGTTATATATTTAATAACAAACCATGTGCTAATTTGCTTTAAATAGGCCTAATAACAACTATTGCTTAAAATCACGGCAGTGAAATAGCTTCTGCTTTTTGAAAAGCTAATTTTGACAGCAGGTGCTTTCATGCCACCATAATTTTTCCTATAAAGATCGTTATCACTTAATTGTAAATAGCAGCTGCTTTGAGGGTATTTTGGTTCGTGATGATGGTTTGATTGATTGTTGGATTTCCAATTTCACTATGTTAATAATGCTAGTCTGTTGAATTTCCAAAAGGCATCATGAAAATTCTTAATGTCAGCTCACATGGGTTTGCTCTGTCACAAACTGTCAGCCATGAGGTAATGTGTTTTCTTTGCAAAGCACAAAGACAATTATCTTTTCCTTTTGGTCAAGAAATTTAAAAAATAAACAAAACATTTGTGTGTGGCTTAAAATAATATGTTTCTTTAGCTTCTGATTCAACTAAATATGCTTTGAAGAAAACTAATTTAGACCAAGTGTTTTGTTTGAAGGACATTATTACATTTAAAGAGGAACAGAAGTTCTCTAGATTTCAAGGAAACAAATATGATGATGGCAATACATCCAAGACTTTTCATGTTTTAAAAAGCAATACCTATTGTCTTTAGAAAACCAATTTTGCTATTTTCTCTCAACTGTATGATAAACATAAAAATGAGCCAGTGTGGTTACTTATCCTGGAAACTATGCAATCCTCTGCTCAAAGGTTCTGTAGATACATGTCAATCTACATTTGTTTTCCATCAGAGAGAGGGATGTTGAATACATCAATTGCAGGGACATTATGTCCTATTTTGGAGTCTAACCCAAGAGAGCAAGAACGTATACAATTGCCTCTGTTCCAGTCCAACTTCTTTTCTAACTTCTTAAAGACTTGCAGCTGCATAATCTTTGGCAAGTCCTTCAGTATCTCCATGCCATGACTGCCTCATCAATAAAATGCTGCTGACAATATGATTTGATTTTGTGCAAACTAAATGATAGAACCTACACTGGATTCCTAAGAGAATTACTGTCACAGATGAAGAATTCAAATATTATGGGATAATCTTATGTTCATTATTAAAGAGTTGCCCATTTTTATCAACATTCTTCTCAAGGTCAGTCAATCTACTGGGTGACAGAATGAAATGCAATCTCCCTCCTCTATGGGTAATGCCAGCAGACTGCTGCCTATAGCAACATGTTTTTTCTTGACTCCCCCGGGACAACCAGAGAATGAATTTTAAGTGTTCAAAGGATTGTAAAGAAAAATAAGTCATAATATGCAACAAAGACTTTTAAGGCCCTCAGACTCTAAAATATTTACTACCTGGCCCTTGAGAGAATAAATTTGCTAAGTGATGCTCTGGAAAGGCTCTCAGTTTAGTGAGGGTGCTAACAAGCACTATGGTAAGAGTTCCATAAAGAACAGAAATATTCTGGCAATGAAACTGCAGGCTATTAATCTCGCCAGGAACAGGGAAGAACAGAATGCTTTACAGAAGAGGCTATATACGAACCAGGATATATGGACTTACAAAGTGAGTAAGATCTCATCAGCCCAAGAAGGTACACAAAAAACATGATCAAAACACTAAGATGGTTTATTTTAGGCATCGTGGTTAATGGAATGTAGTTAATTATAGGGTGTCTATATGCGTAGAAGGTGGGGTAGGGAAAGAAAGAATTAACACACCAGAATGAGTGTGGAAAGAATCATAATGTGAGGGGCCTTAAATGCTCTATTAAAGGTTAGAACATTGATTTTAAGTTAAAAAGTTATCACCAAAGATTTTTAAGTAGGAGAATAACAAAATAAGACCAGAGATTCAAAACACTAATTCAGGCAATAGTTTATTTTTATTTTTTTGTTTTTCTTTCTTTTTTTTTTTTACTTTATTCTACTTTACAATACTGTATTGGTTTTGCCATACATCGACATGAATCCACCACAGGTGTATACAAGCTCCCAATGTTATGAAGAAACTCTGGCTTTGAGCCCAGATAGAATGACAGGAACCAGACTTAACCTTGTGCNTTTACAATACTGTATTGGTTTTGCCATACATCGACATGAATCCACCACAGGTGTATACAAGCTCCCAATGTTATGAAGAAACTCTGGCTTTGAGCCCAGATAGAATGACAGGAACCAGACTTAACCTTGTGCCTGAAACAACTGAAAAAACTAGACAAGATATAGGAAACAAGATTTTCAGAACTGAAAGAGACACCTGTACCCCCATTGTTCATTGCAGCACTGTTTACAACAGCCAGGACATGGAAGCAAACNGATAGAATGACAGGAACCAGACTTAACCTTGTGCCTGAAACAACTGAAAAAACTAGACAAGATATAGGAAACAAGATTTTCAGAACTGAAAGAGACACCTGTACCCCCATTGTTCATTGCAGCACTGTTTACAACAGCCAGGACATGGAAGCAAACTAGATGTCCATCAGCAGATGAATGGATAAGGAAGTTGTGGTACATATACACAATGGAATATTACTCAGCCATAAAAAAGAATGTATTTGAGTCAGTTCTAATGAGGTGGATGAAACTGGAGCCTATTATAGAGAGTGAAGTAAGTCAAAAAGAGAAACACCAATACAGTATATTAAACACATACATATGGAATTTAGAAAGATGGTAACAACAATCCTCTATGCAAGGAAGCAAAAGAGACATAGATGTAAAGAACAGAATTTTGGACTATGTGGGAGAAGGTGAGGGTGGAATGATTTGAGGGAAAACCATTGAATACCCTTTGTAAAATAGATGACCAATGCAAGTTTGATGAATGAAGCAGGGCATTCAAAGCCCGTGCTCTGAGGCAACCCAGAGGGATGGACTGGGGAGGGAGGTGGGAGCGGAATTCAGGATGGGGGGACATAGGTGCACCCATGGCTGATTCATGTTGATGTTTGGCAAAAACCACCACAATATTGTAAAGTAATTATCCTCCAATTAAAATAAATTAATTTTTAAAATGATGTATGAAACAAGGTTTTCAGACATTGTCAACAAGTAGTGTCAGACACTGACTCTTGAGAAGGGAGAAAATTAGCTGAGTCCTATGATTTCCAAGATTCCTGTGTGGAGAGAGATTTTTGGCTTCAGCATAGCTGGGGGAAATAGTCCATGATGAGTAGAAAAAATAATCAACAGAATCAAACTGAGGAATGACAAAAATTAAAGAATTGGCAGACAAGTACATTAGAAGTTATAACTATAATCCAAATGTGCAAATGTCAAAGTAATGTTTGAGCCTGTTAGGTAGAGATTTAAAAGATATTTTTAAAACATTTAAATTGAACTTTAGAGACAAAACAAGTCTAAGATGAAAAATAAACTGGGTAGGAATAACAGAACAGAAGATTAGACACTACCAAAAAAAAGTAGCAATGAATCTGAAAGACAGTCTTAGAAACTATCCAAAATAACACAGAGAGAGAAAAAATAATACCCCTCCCCAAAAGTAAATGAATATTAGTGAGTCACTGGAGAACTACAAACTTCCTAATATGCATGCACTGAGTTTCTGAAGGAAAGAAAAAAGAGGCTGGACAGAAAAATTTTGAAGGAATAATGTATCAAACTATCCCACATGGATATAAACTATAAACTCACAGATTAAAAGAGACAAATGAACCCCAAAGCATAAGAAACATGCATATAATGACACCAAGTTTCATCATAATCCAGTCAGTTAAAAACCAGTGATAAATAGAAAATCATAAACAAAGTTGAGGTCAGGGGGAAACATTACATACAGAGAAATAAAGATAAGAACAACAGCAAGGTTGTTATTGGATATAAATGTAAAGCAGAAGGCATTGGGCAACATCGTTAAAATAAAGGAAAAGACAAACTGTCAACTTAGAATTTTATACCCAGATAAAATTTCTTGCAAAACCAGATTAAATACAGACTCATAACATACAAAAGCTGAAGGATTCATAGACTTATACTAAATAAATAAATAAATAAAATTAAAGGAGGTCCTATGGGTGGAAGAGAAGTAATATAATATGGAAATCTGAATCTACCAAAAGAACGAAGAGCAATGGAAATAACTTTTTCTTTCAATTTAAAAAAAATTTATTTAAAAGAGAATTGACTAAAAAGCAATCACAATATATTGTAGGGTTTATAACATATATAGAAGGAAAATGTACATAAACAACAGCAAACTAGAAATAGAGAATTCTTCAACCTGAATAAAGACAGTTATGCAAAACCTACAGCTAACATTATATTTGACAATCAAAGACTGGCATCAAGAACAAGACAAAGACGTCCTTTCTCACCTCCTGTATTCAACACTGAACTGGAACTGCAAGCAGAGGCAATAAAGCAAGATAAATAAACAAAAGGAATCTTAATTAGAAAGGAAGAAATAATTGTGCTGAGTGAAGGAAGTCAGAAAAAGAGAGGACATTCCACTTACATTAAATTCTAGGAAATGCAGACATCTGTAATAACAGAAAGCAGATCAGTAACTGACTTGGAATAGATTTATGTCAGTGGGAGAACGAGGAAGAGATTACAAGGGAACATAGGGAATGTTTTGAAGATGACCGTATGTTCATTATCTTCAAGCAGCGATAATTTCCAAAGTCCTCAAATTGTATACTTTATATATGAGAAATTTATTGCCTGTCAATAATATCTCAGTAAATTAAAAAAAAAATGAGGTTCATAATAATGAGATGCAAGGGAAAGGATTTAGCTAGGGGATAATGACAACAGACAAGCAGAGAAATGACTAAGATGATCAGAGCTAGAGAAGTGGTTTCAGGAAGGAAGAAAACAAACAAATATGAGGTATTCTTCTGAGTTTGACAAAATAATTGAATATTTGAGTATATGGTATAAATGTAAACAGCATAAAGGAAAACAGAAGGAGAATCTGGTTGGAGGGGAAAGGTTATGACTTGAGTCCCAGATATGTCCTAGAGGCATTTAACTACTAATTGAAGAAATACTAATAGTTGCATATATAGTACTTGGTTTCAGGAGAGAGGTCTTGGTTGCAGATATAGATTTGGAAATAATAAGCAGATACAGTAGAAAACTGAGGCCATGGGAGTGGTTGAGAATGCCCAAGGAGAGTCCTTAGGCTAAGAAGTGATAAAGTGGAGCCTTGGGGAATACCAATATTAACGGAGGAGCAACAGGCTTTGCTCTCTGAGTGTCTCAGTCCTCTTTGTATCATCTTATACTCTAATCTGAATTTCTAATCAGGGCAAGTAAAAAAAAAAATCAGTATTTTCAGCAACCAGAGAAGTATTTCTCTCTAGGAACTGATAAGATGGATGTTTAAAATTTCAGCTCAATCTTGGGCCAAATTGAAAACTGTTTCTTCAGGTTTTCAAGTGCCATACAAAATACACCCCTAACTCTTCTCAGAGTATATTTGGTACCTACACTTTTCTATGCTTGGTAAGAGACAGTAGAGAACTGGAATACATAGGAATGAAAGAAAGCCTGGAGTGAGTTTTGGAAGACAAGGTTCTTATCCTGGCAAGTACATATCTAGCTCCCATCACAGGTACTAAAATAAAATTTCAATAAATAAGAAAAATTATATTTAATTCTCTTTGAGATAAAGAAAAAGACATTTCCACTCTAAGTTCCTCTGTAGTTACCAGGATAAAACAAAAGATATTGAATTGAAGGCTGTTCTTTATTGACCAAGCAAATAGAGATTATCGCCCTTCAGGTAAAATACAAGCTCTGGGCAAGAATATACAGAAGAACTATACAAAAAGATATTCAGAACCCAAATAATCATGATGGTGTGATCATTCACTTAGAGCCAGACATCCTGTAATGTGAAGTCAAGTGGGCCTTAGAAAGCATCACTACGAACAAAGCTAGTGTATGTAGGTGATGGAATTCCAGTTAAGCTATTTCAAATCCTTAAAAATGATGCTCTGAAAGTGCTGCACTCAATATGCCAGCAAGTTTGGAAAACTCAGCAGTGGCCACAGGACTGGAAAAGGTCAGTTTTCATTCCAGTCCCAAAGAAAGGCAATGCCAAGAAATGTTCAAACTACCACACAATTGCAATCATCTCATATGCTAGCAAAGTAATGCTCAAAATTCTCCAAGTCAGGCTTCAGTAAGTGAACCGTGAACTTTCAGATGTTCAAGCTGGAGTTAGAAAAGGCAAAGGAACCAGAGATCAAATTTCCAACCTCCATTGGATCATCAAAAAAGCAAGAGAGTTCCAGAAAAAAAAAAACAACTATTTCTGCTTTAGACTATGCCAAAGCCTTTGACTGTGTGGATCACAACAAACTCTGGAAATTTTTTCAAGAGATGGGAATACCAGACCACCTGACCTGCCTCCTGAGAAATCAGTATGCAGGTCAGGAAGCAACAGTTAGAACTGGACATGGAACAATAGACGGGATACAAATCAGGAAATGAATATGTCAAGGCTGTAAATTGTCACCCTGCTTATTTAACTTATGTGCAGTGTGCATCATGAGAAATGCTGGGCTGGATGAAACACAAGCCGGAATCAAGACTGCTAGGAAAAATATCAATAACCTCACATATGCAGATGAACACCACAGTTATGACAGAAAGTGATGAAGAACTAAAGAGCCTCTTGATGAAAGTGAAAGAGGAGAGTGAAAAAGTTGGCTTAAAGCTCAACATTCAGAAAACTAGGTTCATGGTATCTGGTCCCATCACTTCATGGGAAATAGATGGGGAAACAATGGAAACAGTGACAGACTTTGTTTTGGGNAAATAAGGGGTGGAGGAGTGGAAGGCATAACCACTGGTGTAAGACTACAAGGATGTACTGTGCAACACGGAGTATAGAGCCAATATTTTGTAATAACTGTAAGTGGAGTATAACTTTTTAAAAATTTGAAAATTAATTTAGATTAAAAAAGCACAAGCCGATACAGAGCCACATACACAAGAATAATGGGATGTGAAGGTGAAGGCAGGGATCAGGGCCCACCAGGGATTGCCAGCACACCTCCAGAAGCTAGGAGAGAGTCCTTGAAACAGATCCTCACAGCCTTCTGAGGATGATGACACCCTGATGACACCTTGATCTCAGCCTTCCAGACTCCAGGACTGTGAGACAACAAATTACTTAAGCAAAACAAGCAAACAAAAACAACTGGAACACAAGGAGCTACAGCAGAAGTATCCTTTCCTGAATATCTTTACAGAGTGTTTCTATTTCAAAAGAGAAAAAAGGATTGAAGGCAGACAAGGCTGCCTCTTGCTCGATGGCATTAACTTGATCCTCTTTCCCTCCCCTCCCCACCTTCCTCCATATGTAGACCAAATTCCAACTGATTAAACTCTCAATTCATCAGATTCCTCTGCATACTTATACATGGAGTTAGCTGTTGGATAACATTGGAAGTTTTGTTTTTGTATCTGTGTTCTTGACCCACACCCTGGACTGCAAAATATCCTGTCTATGTGGTCAACTCAGAAATGTGTTTCTAGAGTAGATACAAGCAGAGATGACAATAATAAAGCTTCAGATAGATAAAAAAGAAAAAAAATCCAAGTCTCACGGCACAGAACTATAGATAGGACTCCCACAAGGACTTCCTCCCATAGGAATATAAACAGTCGTTCTCAAGGAATTCTTCCTGTGGTTGCTGTGGCTGGTCTTACAGTAACTGTTGACTGTTTTTTCAGGTCAGAGACACGACATGGCATGGTAAAATCATCATCCTCATAAAAGGATATGTTTGTTATCTGCTAACACGAGCAGATACTGACAGCATTTACTTTGTTTTAATCATCTGAGATACACTGTATCCAAGAAAAACAATTTAACTCAACACCTTGGTAACAAAGGTAGATGAAAAAAGCTGAACAAGGGCAGTTAAAGGCTTGGGTCCAACCCTGAGTGCAGAAGAAATAAGTGAGTTAACCTCAAATCTCTTAAAGATCTGTTGGTCAAGGTCTTAATGTTTATCAGATCTTTCATTCAAGCAGGCTTTTTTTGAGTTTTAAAGTTTTAATAGCTTTCTTTCATTGCCTCTGGCATCAAATTTTCTTTCTTATGTATCCCCTTTCCTTACTTACTTCTAGCCTTTTATCTGTTTCTAAAGAACTAATAGTATTTAGACCTCCTACACCACAGTCCTCAAAGAGATTCTGCACAGAGTTCATTAAAAGATACAATATGAAGGAGAAACAGAAGTCTAGAATAACTACTATTTTATATATGTATATAAAATATTATTTATTTGTGTATCAGCACATGCTAAAAAACTATACTAGAACACCAGCAGTTTTCTAAAAACCAGTGATACCAGTTCAAATAAATAATATCTTCATTTTGTTTGATTCATTCACCACACAAAAAGACTTTGCATGCTAGTTGCATTGAAGAAAAGGAAAGATGTCATGGTGGGGAATGGAGCAAGATTTGGAATATCATATGATTTATCAATTAATAAGTAAAATATTTCTGAAATATGTCAAGCATAAGTACCAGAGTTAACACTGCTCTTATTTCTAAAATCTTTTGTTAAAAGAAATTTCTCTTAAACTTAGAATCAAGTCCCATAGCCATCCAAACAATTTTTCTCTTCTTTTTGCATAGATACCTGTTACAGATACACGTGTACACCTGTGGTGGATTCATGTCGATGTATGGCAAAGCCAATAGAGTATTGTAAAGTAAAATAGAGTTAAAAAAAAAAAAAGAAATGGTTTCAATAGTCCATCCTGTCCTCTGTTTAGCAACTCAAAACTAATTCTTAGAGNTCATGTCGATGTATGGCAAAGCCAATAGAGTATTGTAAAGTAAAATAGAGTTAAAAAAAAAAAAAGAAATGGTTTCAATAGTCCATCCTGTCCTCTGTTTAGCAACTCAAAACTAATTCTTAGAGAAAATTCAAGTCATCATGCTTACTGGCTCCCTACAGCTTGTTTTACAATTAGCATAATTAGTCAAAGGTCGCTAAATGGGGAAATCATATCATTTGCTTCCCAGGAACAAACCCTGGGATGCCTTGCCAGTATTTTTCATCAATGGAGAGAGCAGAGATTGTGCAAACCCTGCTCCTCAAGTGGACTCAAAACAGAGAGTTAATCACCAACATCCAAATTACTTACTCTTTAAAACTAACTCAAAGTTGATTGCTTGTTCACCAATATGTTTAATTAAAGCACACAAAATAAAACTATTGTCTAGGTGATATCTTGCCTAAGTATAAATTCTTAATAACCAGATTTAATGCAATAAACAAAGTAGTCAATGATTACTTGAAGAACAAAGAATGTGTTGACTTATAAAAGTGAATCCTGCTCACAAAGAAATCAAGTAATAATAAAGAATTTTAAAAATCACCTGAATCTCCCGAATTACCACTGATGTTTGGTAGACAACTTTATAGACATCTCTCAATGTATATGGACAAATAAAATATGGGCAGACAGATTTATGAATGCATTGCAATAATTTCATTAAAGTAGATCCATATGATATATTCTACTTTTGAATAAAAATCTTCAGTTTAATTTTACCTAAATTTAACAGAAGAAAATGAAGTGAAATTAAACTGTACAGTGAAATTAAAGAAAGTGAAGTAGCTAAATTTTAGACACTCTTGGAAGAAAATCAATGACAAACCTAGACAGTGCATTAAAAAGAAGAGACGTTACATTGCCTACAAAGGTCTGTTTTTCCAGTAGTCATGTATGGATGTGAGAGCTGGACAATAAAAAAGGTTGAGGGTTGAAGAATTGATGCCTTTGAACTGTGGTGCTGGAGAAGACTCTTGAGAGTCCCTTGGGCTGCAAGGAGATCAAACCAGTCAATGCTAAAGGAAATCAGCCCTGAATATTCATTGGAAGGACTGGTGTGAAGGACTGACCACCTGATGTGAAGAACTGACTCATTGGAAAAGACCCTGATGCTGGGAAAGATTGAAGGCAGGAGGAGAAGGGGACGACAGAGGATGAGATGGTCAGATGGCATCACTGATTCAATGGACATGAGTTTGAGCAAACTTTAGGAGATGGTGAAGGACAGGGAAGCCTGGTGTGCTGCAGTCCATGGGGTCTCAAAGAGTCAGACACAACTGAACAACAAAGACAGATTCTTCCCATATTAAAAACATAATATACAATACAATGGAATATTTGCTCGGCCATTATAAAGAATGAAATAATGCCATTTGCAGCAACACTGATGGACCTAGAGATTGTCATAGAGTGAAGTAAGTCAGAGAAGGAGAAATACCATATGACATCCCATATAGGTGGAGTCTAAAAAGAAATGATACTGACAAAACAGAAAGAGATTCACAGACTTCAAGAACAAAGTTATGGTTGCTGGGGATGGGGGGGAGGTAAGGATCGGGAGAAGGGATAGCTAGGGAGTTTGGGATGGACATGTACACACTGTTATATTTTAGATGGGTAACCAACAAGGACCTACTGCATAGCACATGGAACTCTTCTCAATGTTATGTAGAGTCTAGATGGGAGGGGAGTTTGGGGACAATGGATACATGTATATGTATGGCTGAGTCCCTTCACGGTTCACCTGAAACTATCACAACATTGTTAATCAGCTATACCTCAATATTAAATAAAAAGTTTAAAAATATACAAAACTTTTAAAAAATAAGAATAATTTTAATTTTAGATGATATCCACTGATGCCTTGTAAGAGATATGTATTAATCTTACATATCTTCCTACTTAACCTTCCTTCACATCTTTTTTTGTTAATCATTTTCATATGCTTAATGCTTATAATATTTAGATTTAGTTCTATAATCACAATTCTTATTGTGATTTTAAACTCACGTTTTAAACTCAAAAGGATTCAGAGTCAAATCAATTTTTATAAGTTTTTTTCTATTTATTCATTATTTTGATTCACCTCTAGGCTGGGCTGGATGTCATAATATAATAGGTTATTCAAAAAGAACTTTATTTTCAGTCTGTTGACTTTACACCTGAAAGGCAATCTGAGCTTGTGACACAGCTTTTAGCTCATATTTCCCTTAAACTTCCTAGATAACATTCAACTGTCTTATATTATTTGTTGTTGCTTTAGGGAAGGTATTAAGAGTTAGGATTCTAAGAAAACATAAAGATGTCTTACAATTTAAAAACATTTAAAACAGAAAATTAACATCTTAGATGTTGCAATAATAAATAACCAGAACTTATTTATTATTAAAGAGAATAGAAGAAGGATAAGCAATGTTTCTTTTGCAAGCTTATCTTTACCAAGTTATTCTTTCAACTAAATAAAATTATTTAGTATTTATTAAGGTTTCTCTGATAGCTCAGTCAGTAAAGAATCTGCTGGCAATGCAGGAGATTAAGGAGACATGGATTCGATCCGTGGGTTGGGAAGATCCCCTGGAGGGCATAGCAAAAGACTCCAGTATTCTTGCCAGGAAAATCCCATGGACAGAGGAACCTGGCAGGCTATAGTCCATGGGATCGCAAAGAGTCAGACATGACTGAAGCCACTGAGCATGAGCACGGACATTTAGCAAATGGTAAACATGATGCATGTGTGCTGCATGTGATGAGAATCTGGCACTGGCAAAGCTAAATGGAAAATAACTAAAATGAGGATTAAAAATATCTACAATGTAATTATTATATTAAGGGAGATAAATCTTAAAACAGGAAGGTGACTAACATAAGGGGTCAGTAAAAAGATATGTGCTGGAGAAGGGAATGGCAACCCCCTCCAGTATTCATGCCTGGAAAATCCCATGGACCAAGGAGCCTGGTGGGCTACAGACCATGGGGTCGCAAAGAGTCAGACACGACTGAGCGACTTCACTTCACTTCACTTCACTTCACTATAGATATGCACAGTAGTTTGATGCTAAATGTTTAAGAAATAGTTAGGAGGAGGGGCACCTGATTTATAACAAGTGCCCATTTCCATGGTGCACGTACTATCTCATCACAGCTGATTTCAAGCTACCAACATGATTTCACTAACCAGGGAGCTGGGAAGAGATGGGCATGATCCAAGGACCATCGTGTTTATGTGGACATTGGGAAAACAGAAAACAAAACCTAGAATGAGTGAAAGAAAAAATGTCAGGGCTTTGGGGATTCAGGTTTCCTAGGGAGTGTGAAATGAGAGAGGTAACCTCTCAAATGCAGGATAATTTCTACAGGGGAAAAATCAAGTGATTAATGAGAGGTTATAACAGGGGGCGCTGGTTAAAGAAAATTCTTGACAAGGTGATTTTAAGGCTGATTACTAAAGAATTAGTAGGTACTGCCAGGCAGAGCTGGGGGACAGTGCTCCAGGAAATGGANAAAAATCAAGTGATTAATGAGAGGTTATAACAGGGGGCGCTGGTTAAAGAAAATTCTTGACAAGGTGATTTTAAGGCTGATTACTAAAGAATTAGTAGGTACTGCCAGGCAGAGCTGGGGGACAGTGCTCCAGGAAATGGAATGCAAAGTCAGTGAGATGGAGAAAGCCTATTTCAAGAACTGGAAAGGAATTTTCCTCTAATACTCTCTGTGAGAAGCTGGTTGAAACACTGGAGACACAGGGGTGGATGCTGACAGACAGCTTTTCCAGCTGCTTACGAGCCCCAGATCTGGCCCTGACTCTTGTCGCTGGCCTGCCCTGTGGGGCTTAACTGCTGTTGGCTCATCCAGCTGTGCATCTGCATCTCATAGGCCCAGCTCTCCTCGCCAAACACAGGCAGTGAGAGCCTACAGCCACAGGGCCGCGCGCTGACAAGCAGGGCTTCTGCAGCTGCGAGCGCACTGGAGCTGGCCCCCGCCCTTGCTGCTGGCCCTGGCCCCCGCCCCCATATGTATGTCCGCAGCTGGCCCCTGTCACTACGCAGCACCTTATTTCCCTCTAAGATCATGAACAGGAGAAGACAGCCCAGTCTCAACACTCCTTTTCAACATTGTCCTGTGAGTCTGAGCCAGAGTAATCAAAACCAGAAATAAAAAGCTTCCAGATTGGAAAGGAAGAAGTAAAATTGTGTNCTACGCAGCACCTTATTTCCCTCTAAGATCATGAACAGGAGAAGACAGCCCAGTCTCAACACTCCTTTTCAACATTGTCCTGTGAGTCTGAGCCAGAGTAATCAAAACCAGAAATAAAAAGCTTCCAGATTGGAAAGGAAGAAGTAAAATTGTGTCACGCCGATGACATGATCTTGTATATAGAAAATTATTATAAAGACCAACAGAAATGTTAGAATAAATGAATTCAGTAAAGTGTCAGGATACCAAATCAACATACAAAAATTCGTTGTGTTTCTAGATACAAAGAGTGAACTATCTGAAAAAGAAATTTAAAAACTCATCCTATTTTCAGGCTTCCCTGGTGGCTCAGACAGTAAATAACCCACCTGCAGTGTGGGAGACCTGGGTTCCATCCCTGGGTTGGGAAGATTCCCCTGGAAGAGGGCGTGGCAACCCACTCCAGTATTCTTGCCTGGAGAATCCCATGGACAGAGGAGCCTGGAGGCTCTATAGCCCATGGGGTCACAAAGAGTTGTGTATGACTGAGAGGCTGAGCATATACTATTTACAATAGCATCAGAGACAAATGAATAATTAGGAATAATTCTAAAAAGTGAATGATATATACAACAAATCTGTAAAATATTGATGAAAGAAACTAAAGAAAACACACATAAATGGAAACATATTCAGTGTTAATGGACAGGGATTAGTATTGTTAAAATTATCTGTATAATCTCTATCAAAATTCTAATGGAATTTTCCACAGAAATACAAAAAACAATCCTAAAATTTGTATGAACCACAGAAGGCCCTAGTCAAAGAAATTCTGAGAAAGTAAAATGAAACTGGAGGCATCACATTTCCTGGTCTCAAACTGTATCACAAAGTTATAGTATGGCACTTGCATAAAAACAGACACACAGGTCGGTGGAACAGAACCGAGAACCCAGAAAGAATCCCATGCACATAGAATCAACAAATATTCGACAAGGGAGCCAAGAATACTCAATGGGAAAAAGATAGTCTCTTCAATAAATTGTGCTCAGGAAAACCAGATATTTAACATGTTAAAGAATGAATTCAAACTACTATCTTCAATCATTCACAAAATAATCTCAAAATAGATTATGAACCTAAGCATAAAACATGAGACCATAAAGCTCCTAGGAGAAAACACGGGGGAAAGATCCTAGACATTGGTAATGACGCCAAAAGCACAAGCAACAAAACCAAAAATCAACAAATGGGATGAGGAACACCAGAAAGCTTCTGCTCAGCAAAGGAAACAATCAGCAAGATGAAACAGCACGTTAGAGAATGGGAGAAAATGTCTGAAAATCACACAGCTGATAAGGTGTTACTATCCCCAACATGTAAAGAACTCATACAACTCAAAAGGGAAAAAGGCAAATTATCCAGTTAAAAGATGTACAAAGGACCTGAATGAGTATTTTTCCAAAGAAGACATACAAATGACCAACAAGTACATGAAAAGGTACTCGACATCACTAATGACCAGGGAGATGCAAGTCAAAACCATAACGAGAGTTTTGACCTCATCCCGGTTAGAGTGGCTATCTACAAAAACACAAGACAAGTGATTATTGCCATTATTTGCCATTAACTAAAAGTTATCTTTTAAATATTCACAATTGCTGGTAAGAAGGTAGAGAAAAGGGAACACTAACGCATGTCAGTGGGTATGTAAATTCATGCAGCTACTATGGAAAACAGTCAGTAGTTTCCTCAAAAAGTTAAAAATAGGACTACATTAATCAACAAACCCACTTCTTGGTGTATATCCAATGAAAATTAAGTCACTATCTCAAAAAGGTATCTGCTCTCTCCAGTGTTCACAGCAGCGTTATTCACAACAGCCAAGACAAACAACTTAGGTATCCATAGACGGAAGAATGAATAAAGAAAATGTGAAAGATAAATATCTCACCCTTATGTTTACATATATACAATACATATTATCCAGTCATAAAAAAAGGAAATCCTACCATTTATATCAACATGAATGGACCCTGAAGGCATTAGGCTGAGCAAAATAAGCCAAATAGAGGAAAACAAATACTGCATGATTTCATTTAAATGTGGAATCTTAAAACATTAATCTCATAGAAACAGAAAGTAAGTTGAGAGTTACCAGGAACTGAGGTGGGGGTGGGGGGAAGTGGGGAATAGGGAGAGATAATAGTCATAGGGTACAGACTTTCAGTTATAAGGTGAATAAATCCCAGGGATTTATTTAATGTATAGCATAGTGACTATTATTGACAATACTGTATTGTATACTTGAAAGTTGCTGTGAACAAAGATCTTAACTGTTCTCACTATAACAGGTACCAAAAAAATAATAATTATGTGATGTGAAGGATGTGTTAACTGACATTATCGTGGTAAACATTTCACAATATATATACGCATTTATCAAGTCATCACACTGTACACCTTAAATGTACATGCTATATGTCAATTATACCTCAATTAAACTGGGGCAAAATGTTAACAACAACAACAAATAATAATAAATATCCATTTTTAAAAATGCACAGCATGAGAGTTGCAAGTTAAGTTTTATTTGGGGCAAAATGAGGACTGCAGCCCAGAAGACGTCACCTCAGATAGCTCTGAGAAATTGTTCCAAAGAGGCAGGGAGGAAGGCTAATATATATGTGATTCTGGTAAGCGGGAAAGAAATGCAATCAAGCACATACTTTTCCAGAAGGTTTTTACTAGTCTTGTGAAGCTTTGCTAGTCACGAGGAACAGCTATCACCATGAAAGATTTTAGTGTTTTTCTAGAAAAGGGGGAGATAAAAGAATCGGGCTTGTAAAATTAGCTCCTGAAAAATCTCTAACTATCTGAAGACCCATCCTGGCGGTTTTTCCTTGAGTCCAGAATGCCTCATTTTAGCTCTCCACCCTGAACTCCTCTCAGGGGGTGTTGAAAATCAGTAGCTGTAGAAGCAACATGATTTAATCCTGCAGAGGCAGACTGCAAGTGCTAACAACAAGAGTAAATTTGTAGCTGACACTAAGAAAAATAACTTATCCTAAACAGAGAAGAAAGAAGCACAGCATGAGGCCAGAGAAGGAGGTGGGCAAGGGTTAGATCCCACAGTACCCTGTGCACCAGTCTTATTGAATAGTTTGTGTTTTATTCTAAGTTTAATAAAAAGTCAATGCAAGCTTCAAATAAGGGAGTAAGATTCAATTTAAAGTGTAAACCATCAATCTGGATGGAGTATGGTAAAGGGATTGTAAGAGGACAAAGGCTGAAGTCTGCAGAGTTATTAGGAAGATGAGGAAAAATTAGGAAGCTCAAGGCAGGAAGCTGTGAAAGCATTTACAGGAAAAATGTGACTTTGAGTTGATCCAAGGTAGGGAAAGCAAAGATGGAGAGATGGAGATTCAAGATAGGCTAGGGAAAGGAGTCATTAAGAGGTGTGGGTAGTGAAACAGACGCGGAAGTCAAAGCTGGCTTCTAGTTTCTAGCTCATACTAGTGGGCCGTTAGAAGCGATGTGCACTGAGAGGAGAAAAACTGAGCAAGCGCACCTTTGGGGAAAAGACTGTTGCGACATCAGTGGTATATCGCAGTGATTTTTGGAATATCCTTTTGAATATGTGGTTCTCGTGAGTCTGAGACTGAAATTTTGGGTTTGTCTTTTTAGAGCTAGAATTTAAACCCAAGGATGAAAATGCCTAGAAGAAGAGTGTAGAGTAAGACCAGAAAAGAGCCCAGGACAAATACTGGCTGGTAAGAGAAAGAATGATGGATGAATCACAAGCTAGAATAGAGATTACCAGGAGAAATATCAACAATCTCAGTTACGCAGATAATATCACTCTAATGGCAGAAAGTAGAGAGGAACTAAAGAGCCTCTTGATGAGGATGAAAGAGGAGAGTGAAAAAGCTAGCTTAAAACTCAACTTTCAAAAAATTAAGATCATGGCATCCAATCCCATCACTCCATGGCGAATAGTAGGGGGAAAAAATAAAGGCACTGACAGATTTTTGTTTTTTTCAGGCTCCAAAATTGCTGCAGATGGTGACTGCAACCACAAATTTAAAAACTTGCTCCTTGGAAGGAAAGCTAGGACAAACCTAGACAGCAGGCTAAAAAGTAGAGACATGACTTGCCAACCAAGGTCCATATAGTCAAAGCTATGGTTTTTTCAATAGTCTTGCACAGATGTGAGAGCTGGACCATAAAGAGCACTAAAGAATTGATGCTTTTGAACTGTGGTGTTGGAGAAGACTCCTGAGAGTCCCTTGAACTGCAAGGAGATCAAACCAGTCAATCCTAAACAAAATCAATCCTGAATGTTCATTGGAAGGAATGATGCTGAAGCTGAAGTTCCAATACTTTATTCACCTGATGCAAAGAGACACCTCACTGAAAAAGACACTGATACTGGGAAATATTGAAGCCAAAAGGAGAAGGGGGTGGCACAGGATGAGATGATTAGATAACATCACTGATTTAACGGACATGAATTGGAGTAAACTCCAGGAGACAGTGAAGGACAGGGCAGCCTGGCGTGCTGCCATCCATGGGGCTGCAAAGAGTCAGACATGACTTTAGTGATTGAACAACAACAGAAGAAAAGCACATCTTCAAAGGAACCTGAGAAAGGGACATCTGAGGAGAAAGAAAAATTCAAAAGAACATGGTGTCACGAAAACCAAGAGATAAAATTTTTCAAAGAAAGGGGATGGTTAACCAGGCCCTATGAGCAAAATATAAGGTGAGTCCTTTGGAGTTAGCAACTTGGGAAGTCATTGGTAAAGTTACTGAAAATTATTTCTGCAGAGGAACTGGTATACCATCCAGGAATCAGTGACTTATAGAGAAAATGATTCCACTACATGATTCCTCTGATCTTGAATGTAAATTCAGGCCCCTACAATGGCCCAGATTTCTTAAGGATTTGCTCAATTATGTGATTCAAAGGGCCATGTGTGATATCCACTATAAAGACACAGGAATTCGCCTTCCTGGAGTAACATGAAAAATTCACAAATTCTGCATAGAAGAAGCAACTAAAATTTCCACAGGGTAAAAAAAGTAAATAATGAATCACTTTTGAAGACATATCCTGGAGCCTTCCCAGGGCTCCTTTCACAATGGGTGATACATGCATACAAGAGGGTTGGATGAAGGAAATAATCTGGCTAAAATATAAGATGGCATTGACTTCCCCTTCCCAGCAGCATTTGAAAACACTGAATCCAAATTAGTGTAAAAAAGGTACAGCATTTCTTGTTTGGTTGCATGGAGTTGATGATGACGGGTTAAGATGTTTTGTTACTGTCCTCATTATTTGCTATTAAATAAAATGATGTTTGAAACTAAGTCTGTCCATAACTGTGGCATAGAAAAGTTGTACCATTTTTCTTCCAAAGCATAAGTATCATATTTCTAGGCAAATATTTTAAAAGATACATGTGCTCTATTCCCAAATTCTTCACACTGAGAAGAGAAAGGTTAAATAAATTGTGATTCTTTCCTCAGAGTAAATGACTTGAATTCTACATGACTAAGAACCACCATTGGTCAACTTCAGGTATTCCTGCTCTGATTTCTTTTAAAGTCAGACCATTTGGCTGACTGAATTTTTCTTTTTGAGTTTAAATATTTGCTTAAAATGGATATTTCAAAAGTCTATTTATCCTCTTTTACAGCTGAAGGTACAACTATAAATTAAAAATCTTTCAGCTACTAGGAAGATAAAAGATTTTCTAACTCAATTTAAATCTTTTTTCAAATAAAAATGTGTACTAGCAGCCCAAATTATGGTTTTCTCACATTCTGTTATACATCTAAAACCTGCTTATACTACCATTATCATGGAAGTTTAGAAACTGAGAAAAACCATACAGACCCTCTTAATCAACAAATAAGCACAGAAAATGAACACATCTGCATAACACTTTTAATGAAATCTGCACAATGTTGAAGTTCAAATTTCTAACCAGACACATATGGCAAATATTAGAAATGACATTTTGTTCTTTTGGAAAACCAAACAANTACAGAGTATTGAATCGAGTTTCCTGTGCTATACAGTAGCTTCTTATTAATCATCTATTTTGCATATAGTAGTGTATATATGTAAATCCCAAACTCCCAATTAATCCCTACATTCCCTTTCCCCCTTGGTAACTATAGGTTTGTTTTCTACATCTCTGACTCTATTTCTGTTTTGTAAATTAGTTCATTTGTACCATTTTTTTTAGATTCCACATGTAGGAGAAATCATATGATATTTGTCTTTCTCTGTCTTACCTCACTCAGTATGACAATCTCTAGGACCATCCATGTTGCTGCAAATGGCATTATTTCATTCTTTTTTATGGCGAGTAATATTCCACTGTACATATGTACCATATCTTCTTTACCTATTTATTCATCAGTGGACATTTAGGTTGCTTCCATGTCTTGGCTATTGTAAAAAATACTGCAATGACATTAGGGTTTGTGTATCTTTTTGAAGTATGATTTTCTCTGAATAAATGCCCAGGATTGTGATTGCTGGATCATATGGTAGCCTCACTGGTAGTTTTTTAAGGAGTCTCCACACTGTTCTCCATGGGGCTTCTGTGATGGCTCACATAGTAAAGAACCTGCCTGCAATGCAAGAGATCCAGGTTCAATTCTTGGGTCGGGAAGATCCTCTGGAGAAAGAAATGGCTGCTCACTCCAGTGTTCTTGCCTGGAGAATTCCATGGACAGAGGAGCCTGGCAGGCTATATAGTCCATGGAGTCACAAAGAGTCAGACATTACTAAGTGACTAACACTTTCACTTTTTATACTGTTCTCCATAGTGGCTGTAGCAACTTACATTTCTACCAAGTGTTAGAGGGTTCCCTTTTCTCCACACCCTCTTCAACTTTTAATGGTTGTAGGGTTTTTTTTGATGATGGCCGTTCTGGCTGAGGGGCTTCCCTGGTGGCTCAGACGGTAAAGAATCTGCCTGCAATGCAGGAGACCCGGTTTCGATCCCTGGATCAGGAAGATCCCCTGGAGATAGCTACCTACTCCAGTATTCTTGCCTGGAGAATTCCACGGACAGAGGAGCCTGGCGTGTTACAGTCCATGGGGTCACAGAGAGTAGGACACAACTGAGCGAATTACACTTTCACTTTGATTCTGACTGATGTGAGGTGATACCTCATTGTAGTTTTGATCTGCATTTATCTAATAATTAGTGATGTTGAGCATCTTTCTTATGTGCTTTTTGGCCATTTCTACGTCGTCTTTGGAGAAACAACCGTATTTAGATCTTCCCCCCATTTTTTCATTGGGTTGTTTTTTGGATATTGACCTTCATGAGCTGTTTGTACATTTTGAAAATTGATCCCTTCTCGGTCACTTTGTTTACAAATATTTTCTCCCATTCTGAGGGTTGTGTTTTCATTTTCTATATGGTTTCCTTTGCTGTGCAAAAGCTTTTGAGTTTAATTAGGTTCCATTTCTTTATCTTTGGGTTTATTTTCATTACTCTAGGAAGTGGACCAAAAAAGATCTTCCTGCAGTTTATGTCAGAAGTGTCCTGCCTGTGTTTTTCTATAAGAGTTTTATAGTAGGTAGACTTATATTTAGGTGTTTAATCCATTTTGAGTTAATTTTTGTGTATAGTGTTAGAGAATGTTCTAATTTCGTTCTTTTACATGTAACTGTGCAGTTTTCTCAGCATCATTGATTGAAAAGACTGTNTATAAGAGTTTTATAGTAGGTAGACTTATATTTAGGTGTTTAATCCATTTTGAGTTAATTTTTGTGTATGGTGTTAGAGAATGTTCTAATTTCGTTCTTTTACATGTAACTGTGCAGTTTTCTCAGCATCATTTATTGAAAAGACTGTTTTTTCTCTGTTGTATGTTCTTGCCTCCTTTGTCATAGATTAAGTGACCATTGGCATGTGGGTTTATCCCTGGATTTTCTATCCTGTTCCATTGATCTACATTCTGTTTTTGCGCCAGTACCCTACTGTTATGATGACTGTGTCTTTATAATGCAGTCTGAAGACAAGGAACCTGATTTCTCCAGCTCTGTTTTTCTTTCTCAAGATTACTTTGGCCATTTAGGGTCATTTGTGTTTCCATAAATTGTAAAATTATTTATTCTAATTCTGTGAAAAGTGCTATTGGTAATTTTATAGGGATTGCATTGAATTTATAGATTACTTTGGGTAAGTATTGTCATTTTGACAATGTTAATTCTTCCAGTATAAGAATGTGGTATGTGTTTCCATCCATTTGTGTATTCTTTGATTTCTTTCACCAGTATCTTACAGTTTTCTGTGTTCACATCTTCTGCCTCCTTCGGTAGATTTATTCCTAGGTATTTTAACTTTTTGATGAGATGGTAGATGGGCTTCTTTCCTTAATTTCTCCTTTTAACCTTTCATTGTTAGTGTATATGAATACACTAATGTATAGTGTGTCTTAATTTTTTATCCTAGAATTTTTGTTTTAATTCACAGTTTTTTAGGTGTGTTACCATGAAAGCATGTTAGATTTTGTTAAAGACTTTTTTCTATATAAATTGAGATAATCATGTGAGATTCTATTGTTGCTTTACTAATGTGATGTTGATTTTCATGTGTTGAATCATCTTTGATAAATCCAACTTGGTTATAGCGTATAATCATTTTAATATGCTATCAAATTTGGTTGCTAGTATTAAGTATCTTTGCATCTATGTTCATAAGGGATATTGGTCTGTAGTTTTTGTATCTCATAAGGAATATTGGTCTGTAGTTTTCTTTTCTCCTGATGTCCTTGTGGATTGATGGTATTAAGATAATGCTGGCCTCTTAGAATGAGTTGAGAAGTGCTCACTCATCTTCTAATTTCTGAATGAATTTGAGACAAATCTGGGCTGATTATTTAAATGTTTGGTAGAACTCAACAGTGAAACTATTATTATCTGATCTTGGGCTTTTGCTTGTTGGGAGGTTTTGATGATTGAATCATTCTATCAGTTATAGGTCTGGTCAGAGTTTCTCGTTCTTGATGGTTTTGGTAGATGTTCATGATTAGTAAAGATTCAAAACACTTTACTAAAACACAAATGTATCTAGAAAATTTGTATAGTTAAAGAGATGGAAATAATGTCCAGATAGACAGAAATAACAGGGCAGACAGCTTCCTCTGGTCTCCGGGATAGGGGCAGGTTCTGCTGAGGTGGCCTAGGCCACCCCTCAGGGCCACTGTGACCTCCAGCCCGCTGGCCAGCCACCTTCTCCATAGTAACACACACCGCCAGGAAGGGGTCCCCAGCAGCTCCAGTCAGGGACTTTGTGACAGTTGCATGGGAGCTAAGCACCCTATCCCAAGATCAGACACAAACCTCTCCTACATTTCAGAGATTCCAGGTTTCCTGCAGCTCCATCCATTGGCTCTTGAGGGCAGTGGGCTCAGACATAAGTAAGCTTCAGAATCCCCTTGAGAGCCTGTTTCCTGTACAGGTTCCAACCTCCCACCTCTAATTCCACAGGCCTGGGATGGCCCTGGAATCAGCATTTTAACAGGTCCTCCTGTGATTCTGAGGCTCAGGTTCCTGAACTAAATACTTGGAGGTCCCCGCCTCTGCCAGCTCCCTGGCTTATAGGATACAGCCTAAGCTCCAGCCACCAAAATGTTTAATTTTGATGAAGTTCAATTGATCTATTTTTTCTTTGGTTGCTTGTGATTTGATGATATAGCCATGAAACCAATAAGAAGTCTAGGTAGTGAATATTTATCCCTATGCTTTCCTCTAAGCGTTTTTACTTTTAGCCCTTCTATATATGTCTATGAGCCATTTTGAGTTAATTTGTATATATGGTATGAAGTCAGGGTCTGACTTCATTTTTTTCTATGTAGATATCCAGTTCTCTTAATGCCATTTATTGAAAAGACTTATTCTCCCTATGAATGGTCCTAGCATCCTTGTTGATAATAGCCTGTAGATGTGAAGGTTTCTTTCTGAACTTTCAAATTTATTCTATTGATCTCTGAATCTATTCTTAAACCAACTCTACACTGTTTTGTGCTTTTATTTCTTTTAGTTTTGTAGTAATTATAACATTGGGAAGTGTCAGTCTAGCTTTGTCTTTTGTTTTTTCAACATTGATTAAACTATTCGGCATCTATTGGATATTCCATATGAATTTGAGAATCAGCATGTCCATTTCTATATTAAAGGCCATTGGAATATCAATGGACTGTATCTGTAGATCTCCTTGGGAATATTGTCACCTTAACAATATTCAGTCTTCCAGTCTGTGAACACAAATGTTTTTCCATTTATTGAGTCTTCTTAATTTCTTTTGTAGTGGGTTGTGGCTTTCAGGGTTTATGTCTAGCATCTTTTTGGTTAAATTGTTTCCCAAGTATTTTATTCATTTTGATACTATTGCAAATGCAATGAATTATTTTTAAAATTTTCTTTTTGAGTTCTTCATGCTAGTGTATAGAAATACACTTGAGTTTTGTGTGTTAATTTTGCATCCTGTAACTTCGCTGAATGTATTTATTAGCTCTAGTAAATTTTAGAGTTTTTGTGGATTCTTTGTGGTTTGTCTATATATAGATTATGTCCTCTGTGAGTAGAGAAATGTTTATTGCTTTCATTTGGATGCCCTTTATTTCTTTTTCTTTGTGATTGCTCTGACTAGGACTTCCAGTATAGTGTTGAACAGAAATAACGGGAGATGGTGTCTTTGCCTTGTTCCTGGTATAAAGTGGAGGGTAGGGAAATGTCAGGTTTTTTTTATCATTGAGATAGTTGTGAGTTTTTTATATATGCTTTTAATAATTTTGACAATATTTGTTTTTTTTACTTATCTTTTGGGTGTTTTACCATGAACGCATGTTAGATTTTCTTAAAGGCTTTTTCTGTATCAACTCAGGTAATCCTGTGAAATTCCATTGCTGTTCTTTAACGTTGATTTTCTTGTATTGAACCATCATTGCATTTCTGCATAGTGGGATTAATCCCACTGGATCATGATGTATAGTCATATTAATGTGCTGTCAGATTTGGTTTGCTAGTATTTGGTTGAGTATGTTTGCATTTGTATTCATAACAAATATTTTTCTGTAGTTTTCTTGTGATGTCCTTGTCTGTTGATGGTATAAAGGTGATGCTGGCCTCCTCATAGAATGAGCTGAGAAGTGTTCGATCATCTCATATTTTAATGAGTTTGAGATGAATTGGGGTTAATTGTTTAAATGTTCAGTAGAACTCACCAGTGAAGCTATCTGGTCAAGGGCTTGTCCTTGCTGGGAGGTTTCTGATGATTGATGCATGTCTTGCTAGTTATAGGTCTGGTCAGAGTTTTGAGTCCATGATGGCTTTGGTTGGTGTTCATGATTAGTGAAAATTAAAAATGCTCTGATAAAACACAAATGTATTTTAAAAATTTCTGCATTTCAAGAGATAGAAAGGATGTCCAGATAGACAAACAGCTTCCTCTGATCTCTGGGACAGAGACATGTTCCGCTGAGGTGGCCTAGGCCACCCCTTGGGGAACTGTGATCTTCATGCTTCTGGTCAGCCATCTTCTCCTCCTCAATACCCACCACCAGGAAGGTATCCCCAACAGCCCGGGTCAGGGACTTTGAGACAATTGCATGGAAGGTAAGCACCCTATCAGAGACCAGACACAAACCTCTCCTGCGTTTTGAGATTCTCAGGTTTCCACCAGCTCTTCAATGGGCTTTGGAGGGCATTGGGCTGAGATATAATCAAGCCTAAGAATCCCCTAGAGACCCTATTTCCTGTGCAGTTTCCCTCCTCCTGCCTCTAATTTCACAAGCCTGTGACGGCCTTGGAATTTGCATTTTCACCAGTTCCCCTGTGATTCTGAGGTTGGGCTTCCTGAACTGTACTTGGAGGTCCCCTGCCTATGTTGGCTCCCCAGCTTTATAGGAAACATCTAAGCTCCAGCCACCAAAATGTTTAATTTGATGAAGTTCAATTTATCTATTTTTTGTCTTGGTTGTTTGTAGCTTTGATGACATAGCCATGAAACCAATTTCACATCTAGGTTATGAATATTTACCCCTATGCTTTCCTCTAAGAGTTTTATATTTTTAGCCTTTCTATTTATGTCTTTGATCCATTTAGGTTAGTTTTTGAATATATATGAAGTATGGTTTACTTCATTCTTTTGTATGTGGATACCCATTGTCTTAATAACTTTTGTTGGAAAGACTGTGTTTCTCCCATTGAATGGTAACAGCATCCTTGTTGATAATCAATTGGCTTAAATTCTTTCAGGAGTGTGCTGTGGTTTTCAGTGATTATGTCCTGCATATCTTTCATTAAATTGGTTCCCACATATTTTATTCATTTTGATACTATTGCAAATACGATTATTTTTAAATTTCCTTTTTGGTTGTTCACTGGTAGTGTATAGAAATACACTTGAGTTTTGTCTGTTGATCCTGTATCCTGTAACTTTGCTGAATACATTTATTATCTCGAATATTTTAGAGTATTTTGTAGACTCTTTAGGGTTTTTCTGTATACAGAAAGAATTCTGTTCTCTGTGAATAGAGAAATGTTTTCTTCTTTTCATTTGGATGCATTTTATTTCTTTTTCTTTGTGATTACACTGACTAGAGCCTCCAGTACAATGCTGAATAGAAATAGTGAGAGCTGGTATCTTTGCTTTGTTCCTCATATAAGACATGGGGTAGGAAGCTTTCAATCTTTTATCATTGAGTTAGCTGTGAGTTTTTTATATATGCTTTTAATAATTTTGAGGATTTAAAAAAATTCTTAGTCTTGTGTGTTTATCACGAAAGTACATTAGATTTTGTGAAAGGCTTTTTTTCTGTGTCATTTGAGATAACCACATGAAATTCTGGTTGTTCTATTAATGTATGTTGACTTTCTTTTGTTTACTCACTTTTCCGTTTCTGCAAAGTAGGCTAAATCTCACTGGTAATGGTGTTATTTATTTTAATAAGCTGTCAGTCTTGGTTTGCTAGTATCTGGTTGAGTATGTTTGCACTTATGTTTATAAGGGATATTGGTCTGTAGTTTTCCCATGAGGCCCTTGTCTATTGATGGTATCAAGGTAATGCTGGCCTCATAGAATGACTTGAGAAGTGCTCAGCCATCTTGTAATTTTTAAATGAATTTGAGACAAATAGGGTTAATTCTTTAAATGTTTGGTAGAATTCAGAAATGAAACTATTAGTATCTGGTCCTGGGCTTTTCCTTGTTGTGAGGTATTCGATGATTGATTCAATGTATTTGTCATTTATAGGTCTGGTCAGAGCTTCTAGTTCCTAACTGTTTTTGTTGGTGTATATCATTAGTAAAGGTTCAAAACACTTCACTAAAACACAGATGTATCTATAAACTTTATATTATCTAAGGAGATGGAAAGAATGGGCAGATACACTAAATAATAGGTTAGACAGCTTCCTCTGATCTCCTGGACAGCGACAGGTTCTGCTGAGGTGGCCTAGGCCACCCCTCAGGGCCACTGTGACCTCCAGCCCCCTGATTGGCCACCTTTTCCACCTCTACACCCTCCACCAAGAGGGTCCCCACCAGCCCGGGTCAGAGACAACTGCATGGAAGCTAAGTACCCCATCCCGAGACCAGACACAAACTTCTCCTGTATCTTAGAGATTCTCAGGTTTCCTCTATCTCCATCCATGGGCTTTTGAGGGCAGTGGGGCCAACATAACTAAGCATCCAAATTCCCAAGACAGCCTGTTTCCTGTGCAGTCCCCACCCCTAATTCAGCAGGCCTGGGATGGCCCTGGAATCTGCATTTTCACAGGTCCCCCTGTGATTCTGAGGCTGGGATTCCTGCATTGTACTTGGATGTACCTGTCTTTGCCCACTCACTGACCTTATAGAATACAATTTAAGCTCCAGCCACCAAAATGCTTCTTTTTTATGAAGTTCAGTTTATCCTTTTTTTTTTTCCTTTGGTTGCTTATGGCTTTCGTGACATAGCTATGAAAACATTTTCAATTCCAGGTTATGAATAATTACCCCTATGCTTTCTTCTAAGAGTTTTATACTTTTGGCCTTTATATTTTGTCTTTGATCCATTTTGAGTTAATTTTTGTATGTAATGTGAAGTCAGAGTCTGACTACATTCTTCTGTATGTGGATATCCAGTTCTCTTAACACCAGTTGTTGAAAAGACTTTTTCAACACTGAATGGTTTGGGCATCCTTGTCGAAAATCAGTTGACTATGGAAGTGAAGGTTTCTTTCTGAACTCTCAAGTTTATTCTATAGATATCTACATTTATTCTATGTATTTCACTGTTCTGTATTACTAAGAAAAACTTTGGAAATTTCTTATACCTCTTAGGATAGGGTGTAGGTTTAAGACTTATAGCCCAGAAATTCATTATACACCCCTCATAAAACCACCACTCTGGAATTCAATTTATTAAAAAACACACTCCAAAAGCAAGAAATACCCACATTCCCAATTTAAAAATATTTACTTTCCTGATTGAAATATTTACTTAACCTGGAAAACCTGATCCATCAGAGGGCAGACAGAATGGAAACTACAATTACAGAAAACTAACCAAACTGTTCACATGGACCACAGCCTTGTCTAACTCAATGAAACTATGAGCCTTGCCGTGTAGGGCCACCCACGATGGATGGGTCATGGTGGAGAGTTCTGACAAAACATAGTCCACTGGTGAAGGAAATGGCAAAACACTTCAGTATTCTTGCCTTGAGAACCACATAAAGTATGAAAAGACAAAAAGATATGACACTGAAAGATGAACTCCCCAGGTCGGTAGGTGCCCAATATGCTACTGGAGATCAGTGGAAAAATAGCTCCAGAAAGAATGAAGAGATAGAGCCAAAGCAAAAACAACACCCAGTTGTGGATGTGACTGGTGATGGAAGTTAAGTCTGACGCTGTAAAGAACAATATTGCATAGGAACCTGGAATGTTAGGTCCACGAATCAAGGTAAATTGAAAGTGGTCAAACAGGAGATGGCAAGAGTGAACATTGATATTTTAGGAATCGGTCAACTAAAATGGACTGGAATGGGCAAATTTAATTCAGATAACCATTATATCTAATACTGAGGCCTAGAATCCCTTAGAAGAAGTGAAGTAGCCATCACAGTCAACAAGAGTCCTATATGCAGTACTTGGATGCAATCTCAAAAATGACAGAATGATCTCTGTTTGTTTCCAAGGCAAACCATTCAATATCACAGTAATCCAAGTTTATGCCACTACCAGTAATGCTGAAGAAGCTGAAGCTGAACAGTTCTATGAAGACCTACAAGACTGTCTAGAACTAACANTGGGCTGCCGTCTCTGGGGTCGCACAGAGTTGGACACGACTGAAGCGACTTAGCAGCAGTAGCAGCAGATAATTCTGATATCTGTGTTATCTCAGCATTGGCTTCCTTTTCCATGTGAGCTGAGATTCCCATTTCTTTACATGCTGAGAAATGTTGGTTTGTATCCTGGACATTTAAAATATTACATTATAAGATTCTGAGTCTTTCTGAAATCCTATGGAGAGTGTTGATGTTTTTGTTTTAGCAGTTAATTAGCCCAGTGGGGCTCAGTCCTCAGTTTCTAATCAGCTTTCTATGGGTTGTGGTTTCAAAGTCAGTTCAGCTTTTAAATCTAGTGTGGTACTATTTAGATTTGTGCCATATCTTCACCACCCAGGGTCCAGCCAGGAACTTGGGCATAGTCTATTTTGTAGCTCAGTTCTAAGGGCTATGTGTGTTGTTTAGAGACAACTCCAGATGTGAATGAGTGAGCCCAGGAGCTTCTTCCTCTCTCTTGAATGTCCCTGACACTTTTCAGCTCCCTGAACTCCACTTTTTGCTCTCCTGGGCAGAAAACTGGAGCTTATCAATCTCACTCTGCCACACACAACCCACAGGTGTGGGCTTCTTTGGGTGATAGTCCTTGCCCTTCTAACCCCGAAATTCCTTCAGGGAGCCACTGCTGACCCTCTGCCAGGCCGTACAACGTGCAAATTCGGTATGCCTTGAGTGCAGTTGTCACTTCAGGAGTGAAAACCAAGAGCAAGGTTTTACACGGAACTCTTGGGAAACAGTATCTCTTGTTCTGTTGGGGTTACTAAGTGAAGGAGATGTGAATCTGAAGCTGCATCTTCCCATTGCTTTCAAAGAGCTTACTGAATAGTAAAAAGTCAAGAAAAAAGCGCAGTTGATCAGTGGAGGTAACGGATGTTTGGTAATACTAACAATATGCCTGCAGACCTTCCTCTTATTGCAGCACTTCAGTTACACAAGCTAGGCAATTCCTACTTTGCTCAAGCTAGTCTGTGTTAGTTTTCTGTCCCTTGCAAACAAAAGTGTCCTCACTAATGCGTCAATGAGCCCTTTGTCTGCTTTCCTTTATTATGGCCTGAATCTTGAGTTGATTATCTTTAATCAGTAGCACATGGAGATTTGTATTGGAGTCATTTGTCAAACCCCATTGGAAGGAATTGCAACTTGCTGGGGAAATTTTATCTGCCTGTACTCTCTTCTTGTTATTGTTTTGTCAGTAATACCCGTTCTGTGTTTTTAGGGTACTGCTCATTTTATGTTTTCCCCAGAAGTAGACCCTGGGTAGAGAATTTGAGTTGTTGTTGTTCAGCTGCTCAGTAATGTCCGACTTTTTGTGACCCCATGGACTGCATCATGCCAGGCTTCCCTGTCCTTCAAGATCTCCTAGAGCTTGCTCAAACTCATGTCCAGTGAGTCAGTGATGCCATTCAACCATCTCATCCCCTTCTCTTGCCTTCAATCTTTCCCAGCATTAGAGTCTTTTTTAATGAGTTGGCTCTTTGCATCAGGTGGCCAAAGTATTGGAGCTTCAGCATCAGTCCTTCTAATGAATATNTGGCGTGCTGCGATTCATGGGGTCGCAAAGAGTCGGACATGACTGAGCGACTGAACTGAACTGAAGGGTCACACAACTATAGTAGCCACAGAGATGCCTTTTGACTGCAGGTTTTTCTGCTGCCAGATCCTATGGTCTTATACCCTTAAAGTGAAAGTCACTCAGTCGCGTCCAACTCTGTTACCCCATGGAGTACACAGTCCATGGAATTCTCCAGGCCGAATACTGGAGTGGGAAGCCATTCCCTTCTCCAGGGGATCTTCCCAACCCAGGAACTGAACCAGGATCTCCTGCATTGCAGGCAGATTCTTTACCAGCTGAGTTACCAGGGAAGCCCTTATCTATAGATAAATAAATTATATATAGTGGGGATAAAGCACTAGACTTGGAGTCACAATACATGAGCCTAAAATCTGGCTCTGCCATCTGCTGCAGGCAAGTTACTTCAATATCATTGAGTGGCAGAATCCTCATTTTAACATAGGTTGCTTTAAGAATTAAATAGGTTTACACAGAAAATAGAGTGCCGGGTATGTAGTAAAACTTTACAAATAATAAGTTCCCCCAAGTGATCTTCATACTTAGCTATTTAAAAAAAAACTGTAGCAACTTACCCTTGATGTATAAATTTAAAGCTCTTGCTGCTTGTTAGACAATGGGCAAACAAGGGCCATCAGGGTCTAAATGATTTTGTTGAAAGAAAGATGACATCATCCCTACTTATATTGAAAAACGAAGTTGGAGAAAATGCCCATGGTGTTTCACCTTTCTCATTAATGCATGGCTTGAAACATAAATTGACAAAGATTTTTAATCCTCCTAATATCAATCCAATCAATTCAAACAGAATTTGAAATTAACATATAGATTTCAACTCAGGGGAATTATTACTTTTAACTGGCTGTGTATATCTGGGTTAATATTTATGAAACGGTACAAATCTTATTTAGCAAAAAGTCTGCTTCTAAGCCAGGAGACGTGCAGGGCTCACTAAATCTCATCAGCACAAAAGGTTAATCCTGATTTAGCTGCCTAGACATTAAAAGCTGATCATTTGTTTCTGTCCTTTTGTTCTACCCTACCTGCACAAATCCTCCAGGCTTTATCTAACTCTGCTCAGTTCAGTTCAGTTGCTCAGTCATGTCCGACTCTTTGCCACCTCACGAATTGCAGCACGCCGGGCCTCCCTGTTCATCACCATCTCTCGGAGTTCACTCAGACTCATGTCCATCGAGTCAGTGATGCCATCCAGCCATCTCATTCTCTGTCGTCCCCTTCTCCTCCTGACCCCAATCCCTCCCAGCATCAGAGTCTTTTCCAGTGAGTTAACTCTTTGCATGAGGTGGCAGAAGTACTGGAGTTTCAGCTTTAGCATCATTCCTTCCAAAGAAATCCCAGGGTTGATCTCCTTCAGAATGGACTGGTTGGATCTCCTTGCAGTCCAAGAGACTCTCA
>SJYV01017911.1:2428498-2444614 GCA_006410875.1 Neotragus pygmaeus
AAAAAAAAAAAAAAAGATAAAAAAGTGCAGAGATGAGGCTCAGGACTTACAAATTCTTACATACAACTTTTCCGTGCAGGTATGGAGTGCTTTAACTTCAGAGTTTGCCATCACCACGGGGATGATCTCCTGTCATCATGATACCACAATATGCACAGCAGGAACTCAACTCTATTTGAATACAATAATTTGGTTGTATTCAATCAAATTAGTAAACTTTTTCCATCTAATCAAGGGGATTTATAAAGCTGTTAATTTTTTACAAGGGACTATAAAAAACTCTTAATTTCATGTCGATGTATGGAAAAGCCAATAGAGTATTGTAAAGTAAAATAAAGTAAAAATAAATAAATAAATAATAAAATAAAAATATAATAACATTAAAATCAACCTGTTTGTTAGTAATGTGGTACTTCTCATTTTAAAAACATTAGGGTTTCATACAATGTTTAAAATAATACCTGCTCCAATGAAAGAAAATCTATGAAAAATAAGAAAAAATTACATTTGCATAATAAAGTGTTCTTTTTCTTTTAGATTTCTAATAATGAAAACAACTTTATTGTATAAGTATTTTTTGTTATTGTAAGCTAAAAATAGTTGGCTGAACAAAGGCATAAATGTTTTCTTGTTAGCCCTTCAGTTCCCACACTTAGGAACTCCTCATCTCCTCTGTCATCTCTGCCTTAAACAATGTTGCTGGCAATTCCACCACTAACACCAGCAAGAAGTAGAAAAGCAAAGGCCAGCTATTCAAATAAAGCACATCCAACTTTTTCTTTGATTGACTTTTGTGGTGCTAATTACAAATTCCAAACAATGTGTTCACACCATTCAATTTGTGTCCTTTAATTAATTAGCATTATATTTGAATTGCAGTTTAATAACTGGCATTACAGAAACTTGAGAAATGCCTGTATAATACATTAAAAATATTTCTAAAAGTTTAAAATAACTATCTATATTCAATTCAAAGGTTTACTGACATCTCTTTAATCTTCAGGTCTTTAAGGTGAGAAATTATTAGCTCTTTTCCATCATTTACTGAATTGAGATTCAAAACACCCAGACTTTTGGAGGGTAGAGTTCTAGAGACCTCATTTATCAGTCCATCTTTTGATCTCAACTTCCTTCATAACTTCAGTTGTAAAATTCTACCAAATGATTGCTATATCTTTCCTTAATTATTAGAGGAATCACAGGTCTTTGATATTTCCTTTCAAAAGATATTTCCATAAATTAAAACTCTGATCTCCAAATTCAATGCCAATCAAACTGAGTTCCAAGGACCTCTAAGGGAACCTTGAATTATTTTCTTTTGCTTTTAAAAAGGAGCTGATATGGTTTCTTAGCTTGAGAAACAGTGTTTGCTTTCCAGTGGCTTAGACTGTAAAGAATCTGCCCACAATGTGGGAGACCCAGGTTCAATTCATAGGTCAGGAAGATACCCTGGAGAAGGGAAATGGCTACCCATTCCAGTATTCTTGCCTGGTGAATTCCACACATAGCGGAGCCTGGCAGACCAGAATCCATGGGAGTCGCAAAGGGTGGGACACAACTGAGTGAGTAACACTTTCTTTTTCCACTTTAACTTTCCAAAGATGATAGAGAGCAAAACAAATGTCCTTGGTGTCTGGGGGCAATAAAGTGGATCAGGCATGCTCTGTACCGATAGTCCAAATTTTCTTGGTATTTATACATACATTCTAATAATGAAACCTCTGCAAGGAAGGCAGGAGGAGGATATCCAAATGCCAATACAACTATTATCAAAGCTATCATTTTGGGAAACACTGCCTACAAAAGACGTTATTCCACACTAGAGCACTAGTAGTTTAAAAATGCTGATGAGAAAATTACAAGTCAAAAAACAGGATGACAAGCTCCATGGTCCATGTTTTGCACTTGCCCAGAAATTTTGCAGTATCAAACACTGATACAGGCAATTTAGCTATTACCTAGGGTTGAGAGGTGCATTTATTTTGTTCAGCATGGCATCAGACATCATCAGGTATCACTGAGTAAAATGCATGCATGATTCCCCACAGAAATATTCAGGGACCTCAGGTTTAGAAACCAGGTGTGACATAAAAAAATATATAGAACTCTATTTGGATACTCAAATTGAATCAATAGAAGTCATTCGATCAATTAGATTTATTTTTCATAGACTGTTACAGGAGCTTGCCCCTCTATAGGGTCTCCTGAAAGAAGTTAGTTCTGAACAAATCTTGGTCCTGTGTGTTCCCTCTTTTCTCTAGCATAGAGCAAACTTATTCCAGCAGCACCACAAACTTTTGTGGGTCTCTCAAACACGCATGTGTGTGACTTGGTTCATGTGTACATTTTCTTTCTTTCAAAATGCTAAGAGATTCAGTTTGTTCCCTTAAAAGTCTGAATAAATTCTTGGATTAAGAATGGCCATTTCCAAGCGCTGGCTAGAACACCATAGCAAACACATTTGTGTTTGTGGAAAGCATCCTGGGGGTTACTAGTCAGACTTGTATTGGGTGTTGGCTTGGTTTGTCACATAGCACCTTGAGAAAAGGCACTTCTTATGAAAAAAATCCTCTTCAAAGCCATCCATTCTTGAAAAAGTTGAGCTTCGTTTATATTCTGAAAATGAGTGATTGGCTTACTAAGCATAGAAAGTATAAAGTCAAAGACTTTGTCCATCGAAACCCTCCTTGAGCATCCGTGCTCAATGATGAAGATAAACAGATGAAACGGATATATTTTCTCTCCTCTCAGGGCTAAAATCTTCTGGAAAAGACAGATACAGAAACAGATAATGAGACTAAGTGCTCTAAGGATCTGTGAATATGGTGAGGTGAAACCCAAAGGAGGGGAGGATTGGGGTGTGTGTATGGGTACATGTGTGTGTGTGTACATGTGTGTTGTTATTTTTCCCCATCACTGGCATCTCTTTCAAGAAGCCACATGAGTCGGCAAACAGAGAGGTTCTGAATGTGTATCTGGGAATATCATGCAGGGATGAGGGCTTCACTGTACTGCGACTGAATAAGGTGCTGATTATGTAAGTGTCATTACCTGCCTGTGTTGAGCTTTGACTATTTCTAGCATGTTGCTAAGAGCGGAGGCTTCTCAGTGGTGGTGCCAAGGAAACTGTTGGAGGTTGCCAGTCATTTTAGAGAAATGCCACAGAACACTGCATGCCAGATGGCTACTGATGAAAGTGATGAAGGTTCACGCTTGGAAATGAAGGCCAACTCCATATTTGGTCCTTCTTTCCTTCTTTCTATTTTGAATGCATAAGAGCACAAACTCAGCCTTATTCTACTCTTGCCTCACAAAATCCCCATTATCTTTCTTCTTTTAATAAGGTCCTGGAGAGATGGAGTCAAGTTAAATCTGCCTTAATCCCAAAGCCTCGGAGGCCCCAGAATCCTGTCTCGTCCTCAGCCAGGTCTTTTCTTTTTTACCTCTTCTTATTTATGACTGCCAGAAATGAATGTCAACGGAACCCACTCAGGGTGGGCCTGCCAGGGACTAAAGTTTCTGTGAGGTAAGCTTTTCCCATCTCAACACCTCATGGAAGGCGGCGCAGGGGCGGGAAGAAATGCCCCACTGGCAATGTTTTCTAATGGTTCTGCTTTGGGGAAGAAGTTCACCTCATCTCTACTAGGGACATTCCCAACAACCACAGCCCCAGTGACCTTGTCTTTCTTTGACCAGTGCATAATATTAGGAATAACTGCTTCTTCCTAACTCCTTATGGCCCAGGTGGAGGGGGATCCCCCAGGATCACAGTCCTGGTCTCTGTCCTCTCCTTTCTTCATCTGACCACAGGAGAGCGAAGTGGTATAGGGAAAAATAATCTGAGCCTGCTTCTCCCAGCATCTGCCACACCAGGGGCCAAGACACCACCAACCTTCCATGCTGGCTTAGGTGGGCACGTCTGCTTAGTCTGGGCTCAGCATCATAGGCTGTCTTGCCTAGAGTCATACAACCACCATCTGAACTAAGTTTTATCATAGTAAGGGTGACATTTTGGTTCTCTAGCCATTATTAGGTCCTCTCAAAGACCTTCTGCAGGTGAGAAACAGTGGTATGAATTCTAAGAAAACAGACTTCACTCCAATTGGACTTTTAATGGACGAAAGCGTTATGTTGTTTTCTGTTCTTTAGCCTGGAAGTAGAGGATGGCTTTGTAGGAGAAAGGGAAATGGTGGCAGATTTCTTAATCCATCTTGAGGGGTATAAGAAAGCCCTGAGATGGCACAGAACAAGTTAGGAAAACTTTACTCTTTGATGGCTTTAACTTGATTCTTGTCCTTTAGGGCAGGTGGAAAAAAAACCGAAAACTAACATTCAGATATTCTGGGCAGATAACTGCCTGAGGTCTCCCCTTCCTCCTATTATCATGACCTCATAACTACATCTCCAAAAATCCCTCCTAAAGCTTTCTAAGAAGTGTTCTCTAGTCTCTCTCTTCTAGCTTCCCACTGTACTTGCTCTAACAGCATTTGGATGAATGAATAAGTCATAATTTTCAAAAAAACATAATGGAATAGCCCTTGCTTGCTCACCTGTATGAGAGATGGAATCCTCTCTGTTCTCCTTTGGGGTTATTTTTCCTCTGTCACTTTGAGCCACGTTGAAATGCTTTGGGAACAACAGACGCTCAAAAGCTTTTCACCCAATAGCAAAGTATGAAGATCAAACTAGCGCAGAATATGCAACTTGATTTTCATCACACTGTACATCACTTTGCGCTGCCTTGGACTTTGAGGTCAGCATTAGGTCATTAACATTTAGACCTGAAGTCTTTTCATCTGGGCCAGAGAGCCAGACCGCCCAGTCTGAGACCAGGTCTCTATCCAGCATGGGATGGCGAGGCAGAGGGCGGTGTTCCAGACCTTTTGGAGGAACAGAGGCTGAGCTTGGCTGGAAAAGGCCTGAGGAAAGCAGTTTTGGTGCCTGGATAATTGCCCCCATTGCTTGCACAACACACCAGTGGAAACCTGTCCCAGGGGTTCCAAGCTTAGAAAGTAAAGGGATTGAAGCTCAATCCAGAATGAGGGTTAGTGAGGCAATTAAGCAGGGGAGCAACTGGGGACTTTGCCTGGAACAACTTCTGTTGCATCAATTGAGAGAATTTACTTGCTCTCAAAGGAAGGTTATTTTAGCACCTGGCACCAGAATTCTCAATATACGAGCTATGCTGTCTCCTTTGATCTGCACTTACTAGTTCCTGTATTATCAGGCAGTAACCAGGGGAAGAAACATGTTCTCCAGTTGCACTTGGCCCATGGGCTGTGACCAGTGCTGAGGGCTGCAGTCCCCACATAGCTAGCCTACTTTGTACATAAGTTTACTCACCAGAGCTCTTTTCCAAAAACCCAGCTGAACAGCATGCAGCCACCTCTAAGTTCAGCTTACATCTATAGACCTAGGCCGTAGGTTACTTTTAGCTTCTCACTTTTTCATTTCCTAGCCCTATGCTGATGACTATAGTCATATGATGCCATCCATAGAGGTTCAGGGCCTTTTTTTTTTTTTTTTTTTTTGAGAGAGGGACTTTGTGTTCACTCAGTCCTGAAATCAAACCTCAGTTGTGTGACTCAGAAAAGTAATAATTGACTTCTCAATTTCCTCACCCTAAAAAAAAAATGGAAATAGAAAAATACAATCTCATAGATTTGTTACTAGGACAAAATTAAACATTTTATGTCAAGGACCAAAACGGTGACCTGAGCATAGTAATTATAAAACAAGTGATCGCGCCTTTCCTTAATCCTCTTCCCTAAGCAGGCTCTGGAGAACTGTCCTAAATGAGTGGTGCCATTCCAAGGGTGTGCTTCTGAGACGCGACTGTTAAATTTTTAGGAATTTTGTGAGCCAGTTGATATAGGGCTGAGAAGTTAAAATTGGCTGAGGTGGGGGTATCCACATCAGAGAAAGCAGCAGATACTTTATTCAGGCATTCCACCCACTCTCTCAGGGATCTGATTTATCGGCACACCACCAGTGATTTTCCAGGTGTTGTCCTGCAACACCAGCAACAAAGTCACCTGGAAACTTTCAGAAATGCAAATTAACCACTCACAACCCAGCCCTGATGAATTACAAATTCTGGGGGCGGGGCCCGGAAATCCATGTCTTAACAAACCCTCTTGGTGTGAGTTGTGCCTGGCATCATCAATGACTCTCAGAGAAATAAACCAGTGTGGCTGGAGGGAAGAGAGTAACAAGAGGAGAAGGGGGTCGTGGGAAGCAAGCAGCAGGGAGCATTACAGACCATAGGGGTTTTGACTTTCACGCCAGGGGATGAGGGAACCACTGGAGGGTTTTGAGCAGAAGAACATAATGTCTTTAAACCTTGTTTAGAAAGATTCCTCTGACTGCTGAGTTAGGAACAGATAGTGGAGACAAGAGTGATAAGAGAAGACAGTAGTTTGAACCCAGGGGGACAGAGATAGATATAGTAAGAAGTGGTTAGCTTCCAGACATATTTTGGAGATATAACCAAGAGCAATTGTGTTGATTATATACTTTTCTTTTTTTGCCCCTCTCCCCCAGTGCAGCTTAGAGTATATTAGTTCCCCCAACAAAGGACCCAGACGCCCTGCAGTGGAATCGCAGAGTCCTAACCACTGGACCACCAGGGAAGTCCCTGTTGATGGTTTACATGTAGAAAAGGAGAGAGTGGAGTCAAGGATGACTCAAAAGTTCTTTAGCTTAAGCACCAGGAAAAATGGAACTTCACTAAGATACAGAAAGGAAGACAGAAGACTGGTGATTAGGAGATCAGTCCATTTTGGATGTGCTGAGTTTAGGAAATTTATCAGACATCAAGAGGAAATGTCAAGATCATTCAAAATGAGTTTAGAGTCTGGGGAGAGGTTGGGCTGATGATTTAACTTTGGAACTCATCACCTTTCAGGTGGTACTTGATGAATTCAGATAATATGGTAAATGCAGTTACAGAAAAATAGGACCTGGCTCTGGGAAGTAAAGAGATCCGGAAGATGCAAAGGAACCAGCCAAGGACACAGAGGAGGAACCATCAATGGATATGAGTTCTATACAAGTTATAGAAGCACTCTGTTGAAATATTACGTTGCAAGTAGCTATACAACTTTAGCTGGTATATCCCAAGACCTCTTACATGTCCCTTCTTAACCATCAGTGTAAAATGCCTGACCTCCTAAGTTAAGGCACTGGCCTCTGAAAGTACAGTGTGAGCTGCATGTGAAGTGTGGCCCTACTTAGCCAGTCTACTCTTTCCTCACCAGCACCCCTCACCATCCTGTGCGGCTGGTTTCTCCCTAGGGAGGAGAAGCATCGCTACCAAAAGTTAATCACAGCTGGCAACAGGCTCAGCAGACCAGTCTGAAACCACATCTGTGTTTGTGAATGTTTTTGCTTTATCAAAAGGAACATGTAATTATCTTAAAAACATAATTTTCCATCTTTAACATAAGCTGGAATGGTCAAACCTCCTTAAACCCAGAGTGCTTTTACGAGGACAGTTTATTCAATTACCTTTTTAAGCTTTTAAATGTCTCTGACTCATGTGAGTGAGTGGGGGGGGTGGAGACAAAACATCAGTATCTTGCTGGAAAAATATTGTGGTTATTGGCCCTGAAACAAAAACAATGCTATGATAAGGGCATTGCGTTCCCCAAATCAAGTGTACACCTCATCTTTTTCTTAGGAAGTCTTCCTCCACTGAGGACTTCATGAACCATGAATGTTTACAATTTACACAAGGTGCCCTTGGATAAGTTCATCTCTCTAAACGTTAGTTCCATCCTGGGTAAAACAGGGATAATAGTACCTAGATGAGTGGGAAGCAACCAACACAATGCCTGATACTCAGTAACTCATTTTCCAGTGGCCTTAAAGCAAATATGACCCATGTCGCTGGAACAAGCACTCCATGCTTGAGAGAACTGCGGCTCCTGCTGCCTGTCTACCCCATGCCTGCCTCGGAGTCCCTCTCTAAAATCTCCAGCAATACAACACATACTTGGGATCATCTTTGCTGGAAAGGGACACGGTTGTTTGTAGAGAATATCAGAACATGGCCTCATCAAAACGTTGGTGAACAAAATGTGAAATCTTTTTTTAAAAAATTACAGTGATGTGCAAAACAGATAATCAGCTGATCTATTTCAACCATGACCTTCATCTTAACTGAAGCCTTTGTTCAAGAGTTAGGTTAAGGTTGTATGTTTCCCACATTGAGCTTTTCTGAACTAAAATTTTACTGCTTATTTTCGCAACCTAATCAAAACATGCTGCTCAAAAGATGCATTGCTCTGTGTGTGTGTGTGTGTGTGNGCAGCCTACCAGGCTCCTCCGTCCATGGGATTTGCCAGGCAAGAGCACTGGAGCGGGGTGCCATTGCCTTCTCCACTCCACCCCTCTACTCTGCTGCAACTGCCCTTTTTGAGGATACTCCCCTGCTCATTAGCACCTCTGCTCAAAGGTGAATAGGAAAAGTGAGAACTGGTGAAAACAGGTCACGAAGCCTCAAACGGGCTCATTTTCCACACTGTTAATGCTGTAGAAATTACACAGTTGGAAGAGTTGAGAGAATGGCTAAAATGTGACTAGCTGTGGGGTGTAAGGTGAGTACTCACTACAAATGCCCTCCAGTCAATGCCGTGGTTGTTATTTAAGAAAAACTGGAACTAGATAAAAACTGAAAGTTCTGAGAATGCCCATGTGATCAAATCAGGGGTTCCCAAAATATGGGCCCTGTGCTGGGTGGTACCCAAGGTAATATAAACGGAGAGTGGGTTGGATACAGCAAAAGAATCTCTTTGTCAAAAAAAGATTCCCCTAAGTTTTCTTTTGATTCTTTAATCATATCTCAGTCTTACTTATGTGCTAACAAGTCCCTAACACCTCTCCTCTCTGTCTGTCTCTTAACACAGAGGCTTCGTGCCTCCTGCCTTGGTAAACCATCAATTTAGCTGCTTTTTACTGTATAGTCATCCCTCAGGGAACTTCTCTGGTGGCTCAGACGGTAAAGCGTCTGTCTACAATGCAGGAGACCCGGGTTCGATCCCTGGGTTGGGAAGATCCCCTGGAAAAGGAAATTGCAATCCACCCCAGGACTATTGCCTGGAAAATCCCATGGACAGAGGAGCCTGGTGGGCTACAGTCCATGGGGTTGAAAAGAGTCGGACACGACTGAGCGACTTCACTTTCCTTTCACTTTCATCCCTCAGGATCCATGGGGGATGGGTTCTAGGAGCCCCTGCAGACACCAGAATCCTTGGATGCTCAAATCCATTATATAAAATGGTGCCATGTTTGCACATGTTGTGTGCGTACGCGCTCAGTGGTGTCCAACTCTTTGCAGGCCCATGGACTATAGCCCACCAGGTTCCTTGTCCATGGGATTTTTCAGGCAAGAATACTAGAGTGAGTTGCCATTTCCTCCTCCAGGGGATCTTCCTGACCCAGGGATTGAACCTTGGACTCCTGCATTGCCTCTTTACCCCTGAGCCACCTGGGAATCCCACATATCCTCCTGTATACTTCAAATCATCTCTGGATTACTTACAATACCAAATACAACATAGGTGCTGTGTAAAGAACTGTAACTACCATGTAAATGCTATATAAATAGTTGCCAATGCACAGCAATTTCAAGTTTTGCTTTTTAGAATTTCCCGGAATTTTTTTTTTCTATTATTTTCCATAGTTTTCCATAGTTGGCTGAATCCTTGAGTGAAGCCTGTGGCTAGGGAGGGCTGACCATATTTATCTTTAAAAGTGACTTCTGTCTATGATCTGCAATTACAGTTCTTCCTTAAAGCAGTTATACAAAGTTTCCTTTAAAAAGACATTTATCTGTCCTACTGTATAGCACAGACAATTACATCCAGTGTCTTGGGATAAACCATAACAAAAAGAAGATAAAAAGAATGTATACATATATACATATGTGTATAAATATATCAAAAGAATATAAGAAAAGACTATAAAAAGAATGTATACATATATATGTATAATTGAGTCACTTTGCTATACAGCAGAAATTAACACAGCATTGTAAATCAACTATACTTCAATTTTTAAAAAATTATCAGAGAAAAAAGTGAGTCAAATAAAAGAAGACTAAGCAAACAATAGTACAGGGGATACTTGAATAACACAGAAGTCAGGAAGATGAGGCTCAGTTTTGCAAATGTTGCCCAAGATGGAAGAGTTTTCATTGCATCATGTTCAAACAAAACCCCAAACAGGGTGCAGATGAGGGGGACCCAAGCATGAACAAACAGCTCTTANTATTACAGGCTTTGTGAGATAAAATGCAGGCATGTAGCTTAGTTTTGTACAATCTTGAAATTGTTAAATCAGTAGGAATATTTACATCAAAATATTACTTAATAGCCATTCATATCTTATTCCAAAGGGCAAGATTTTATGATACATTAATATTTGGACCAAATTTGTGCTATCCAATATCTATTTGTCCTTGAATTCATAAATAACTAAAATAAACATATATTTGCAAAAGGTGCTTAATGTTCCACCGATACATTACTGCATGATATAACAGCATAAATAGTTTCTACAATTTATGAAGTCTTAGGACATAAAGAATGAATATGTCAGATGTTTCTTTACCTCATTTTTAAAATCTACTTATCTTCTCTTTCAATTTTATTACCTTTAAATACACGTACTTTGTATTAGACTGTTCCTTAAATTTTTAAAAATATTTTAATGTATATTTTTATTGAATGATTCTTTAAATTCTATAGTGCTCCATAGGTTTCAAAAGTTTCACACAAATGGTTTCATGTTGTTGTTTGTTCAGTTGCCAAGTTGTGTCTGTGGACTACAACATGCCAGGCTTCCCTGTCCTTCACTATCTCTGGAAGTTTGCTCAAATTCATGTCCATTGAATCAGTGATGCTATCTAACCATTTCATCCTCTACTACCCTCTTCTGCTTTTGCCTTCAGTATTTCCCAGCATCAAGGTCTTTTCAAATGAGTCAGTTCTTCACATCAGGTGGCCAAAGTATTGGAGCTTCAGCTTCAGCATCAGTCCTTCCAAAGAATATTCAGGGTTGATTTCCCTTAGGATTGACTGTTTTGATCATCCTTACAGTCCAAGGGACTCTCAAGAGTCTTCTCCAACACCACAGTTCAAAAACATCAATTCTTCGGCACTCGGCCTTCTTCACAGTCCAACTCTCACATCCATACATGACCACAGGAAAAACCATAGCCTTGACTAGATGGACCTTTGTTGTCAAAGTAATCTCTCTGCTTTTCAATATGCTATTTAAGTTGGTTATCACTTTTCTTCCAAGGAGTAAGCATCTTTTAATTTCATGGCTGCAGTCACAATCTGCAGTGATTCTGGAGCACAAAAAAATAAAGTCTGACACTGTTTCCACTGTTTTCCCATCTATTTGCCATGAAGTGATGGGACCAGATGCCATGATCTTCATTTTCTGAATGTTGAGCTTTAAGCCAACTTTTTCACTCTCCTCTTTCACTTTCATCAAGAGGCTTTTTAGTTCCTCTTCACTTTCTGCCATAAGGGTGATGTCATCTGCATATCTGAGGTTATTGATATTTCTCCCAGCAATCTTGATTCCAGCTTGTGCTTCTTCCAGCCCAGCGTTTCCCAGGATGTACTCTGCATATAAATTAAATAAGCAGGGTGACAATATACAGCCTTGACGTACTCCTTTTCCTATTTGGAACCAGTCTGTTGTTCCATATCCAGTTTGTTAGAACTGTTGCTTCCTGACCTGCTAATAGGTTTCTCAAGAGGCAGTAATTCCTCACAATAAACTGTGTATATGGTAAGGAATTCTCCAAATCTATTATCTCAGCATAATACTCCTCACAAGCTTCATAGCCTTGTATCTCCACCTGGATATCTTTCAGAAAACTCAAACTAAAACTGTCTAAAACCACAGTATTCACCTTCTACCTTCAAACCTACTTCTCATTCTATCTTCTACACTTTTTGTGGGACCACCATCTATCCAGTGGGCTTTCCAGGTGGCGCCAGTGGTAAAAATCCACCTGCCAATCCAGGAGAAAAAGAGACACCAGGTTCAATCCCTGGGTTGGGAAGATCCCCTGAAGTAGGAAATGTTAACCCCTTCTGCACCAATATTTCAACTTTCCTGTCAATGGAAAATTCCATTGACAGAGGAGGGACATGGGGACACCAGAGTCAGGCACGACTGAGCACGCACGTGCACGTGCACATGCACACGCACACACACACACAGTCGCGCACACACACACACACACACACACACACGCACACACATCTATCTAGTTATCCAAGTTAGAAACCTGCTTCCAATCTCTTACTCCCATTCCCCAAATCCAATCAGAAACCCTATATATTCACATTCCAAATATTTTGTGGATCCATCATACCTCTTAATCCACCATTAAGTCAAAGCATCAAGGATTTCTAGAAGCTGTCCGGATCCAGCCCCACAGGCTAGCCCTAGTGACTAAATCCAGGATACATAGGTTTCTTGTAAGGAGCGCTCTAGAGACATATTATCCTTCTAGCCAAATACATTTTCTGCTGCCAGTAATAAATTTTTACTTCTATAGTAAAGTCTTGTGCATTTTTTACTTTCTTTGGCATTTTATATTTTTCTAATCCTCCCAATTTCTCTTTTGTCATGTAATCAGTTCTTAGGAATTCTAGAATTCAGGTCTCTTCTAGGCCAATGCCATCATTGTCTACTAGCTGCAGCCTTATGACTTTCTAAGCTGCAATGCAGAAGTTTCCAACACCAAGGGTAGACACTGCTTTGGCCCCTCTGAGCCCTGGAAGGACATCACAGACCAGACATGCATATAAATTAGAGCAAATGCTGGAAAAAGTTATTAGACATTTCCTAATTCTACAAAGAATCGAGAAATCCAGTCCCTATTTGAGAAATTAAAAAAATAAACAACGTGAGGATAAGCAGATATTGGGAGAAAGGACCAACATAGCACGTGGCCATCCCCCTGCCAATCAACAGTGATAGGTGGGAAAGGGCTGTCAGCTCTCCTGAAGTTAAGACAGCATTTGATGACGCTGTCCCTCTGGCCAGGTGGTAGGGACAAACAGAGATGCAAATAAGAAAATTGTTGTTTCAGCAGGCCTATAGTAAGAAGGAAAAGTGAAAGTGCTAGTTGTTCAATCATGTCTGACTCTTTTGACCCCATGGACTGTAGCCCACCAGGCTCTTCTGTCCATGGAATTCTCTAGGCAAGAATACTGGAGTGGGTTGCCATTTCCTTCTCCAGGGGATCTTCCCAACCCAGGAGTCAAACCCGGGCCTCCCACATTGCAGGTAGATTTTTTACCATCTGAGCCACCAGGGAAGCCCAAAGTAAGGAGGGAGGGGCAGATGAAAATAAAAGAAAAAGAATTACAATGAGTGTGATGGGGGACAGTCTCTTACTAGCTCTATGAAAAAATTTAGACTTTGTCTTATTTTGTGTCTTAGAAATACGACTCTTTGGTGGGAAGAACATAGGACTACAGGAAGAGTTATTTATAAAGAGGCTTATTGTAATACTTTAGATGAGAAATTTGATGGCTTATATGAGGAGAATAACAATGGGATGTAAATAAGTGATTGTGTTAAAAAAAAAACATTTAAGAATTAAAAAAGACTTGATGATTACACGCGAAGATAAAGGACAAAGAGAAATGAATGATGACTCCCGGTGTCTGACATTAGCAACTTGTTGGCTGAGACTGCAGTCACTACGGTTGGAAATGAGAGATAAGAAGCAGGGTTGGGCAATGAGAACAGAGAAGAGGCATAAGCTGAGTCCCTGATACGTTACATTCCACATTTCTGCAGTCTATTCAAGATGAAGCATATGATAGGCAATTCAGTATGGAAGTTAGAAAAGTGATCTTGCCTGGGGGTAAAGCTTAGCGTAAAAAAGAATACAGTAGTGAATGGTATTTGAGGGTCTCTACCATAGAAACAGTGGGAGCTGAGACTCAGAGACCCCAGAACAGGACTCAGGCACTGGTCCTTGAGGAGGAGACTAGAAGATGCTTACAGAGAGGAGGAGGAGCACCGTTGTGGTCTGGTGAGCAGGATCTTTTCAGAAGGAGAGAATTTACAACAATGTGCTGATATGTGAAGATGTTTAACACACATTACATGAAAAGAGGTCACTGAAGAATGATATGTGTGGCATGATCTCCTTGTATTTTTCCATATTGAATCTGAGTTGAATATTTCTGGAAGGACATACAAGAGACTGTCAAAAAAAAAAAGGTCCTTAAGAAAGTAAAGCTGGAGAGTCACAGACAAGAGAAGGGGCCTGTAAATTACCACATGGTGCACCTCCAGGATTGGTGTCATATCTCACCTTGAGTGTGTACTATATTTGTATATATTTTAAGTTAATTTTAAAAGGTGAAAGCAATCAATAGTTATCAATAGTGCAGAGAAATAAAGTCAAAATGGAAAATATTTATTAACTTTGCAATTAGAAGGTCATTAGGGAATTGATGAAAGCCTTTTCATGGGAGTGAAGAGGATGCATTGTAGATTGCTGTTTTGAAATGGGAGAAAAATAGGAGGAAATCTTTGTAGATAACTCATTCTGAAAGATTAGTTATCTATAAGGACCAGTAGAGAGATAAGAAGAGGCAGGGCCATTACAGGAGTGGGCATGAAGTTCAGGGGACTTTTTTTTTTTTAATCTGTTGGGTTTAGGCTACTTTGACATCTTGATAGACTTCACCTCATTATTAAGGGAGCTTCTACAAAAGCAAGAAGTGGGACAGGGACTTGAGAGAGATACCTTAGAGAGGTAGGAAGGAATGGGACTTGAAGGAAAAGTTTAAGAATTTACCTTGCACTGGAAGAGATATCCCTCTCACTGCTCAAAAAAAAGTAGGGGGAGGGGGGAGAAAAAGTAAGAAGAAAAGAGTGAAGGCAATGCAGATAAATATGGAGGGGTTGCTAGCAGGGACATTCACCAAAATCTGGGACTTTTGAAATTTCCCTCAATGCAATAAAAATATAATTAAATCCCACATTTCAGGCCTGTAGCAGAGTAATTTAAGAGTTTGAATGTTGATATCTATGATAAAAAACATGTTACTTTTTAATATCTTCACCATGCAAAGCAAGTACATATGCCAAAAAAAAAAATCTTACATACAATTAGTGGGGTGGGGGTTTGTTTTTTCAGTTTTTATTTTATATTGGAGCATAGTTTGTTTGGCTTTTTATTGCAGTATAGTTACTTTACAGTGTTATGTTAGTTTCTGCTATATAGCACAGTGCTTCAGCTACATGTATACATATATATACCCCTCTTTTTTGGATTTTCTTCTCATTTAGGTCACCCCAGAGTACTGAATAGAGTTCCCTGTGCTGTATGATTGGTTCCTATTAGTTATCTATTTTATACTTATTGTGCCATTTGCAGAGACATGGATGGACCTAGAGACTGTCATATAGAATAAAATAAGTCAAAAAGAGAAAAACTAATATTGTCTATTAACTCATACATGTGGAATCTACAAAAATGATACAGATGAACTTATCTGCAAAGCAGANTCTATTTTATACTTATTGTGCCATTTGCAGAGACATGGATGGACCTAGAGACTGTCATATAGAATAAAATAAGTCAAAAAGAGAAAAACTAATATTGTCTATTAACTCATACATGTGGAATCTACAAAAATGATACAGATGAACTTATCTGCAAAGCAGAAATAGAGGCACAGACATAGAAAATAAATGTATGGATACCAAGGAGGGAAGGGGAGGGAGGGGTGGGATGGACTGAGAGATTGGGATTGAGGTATATATTTTGAAGGGTTATCATTTATATCTGAATAAGTTGTCTAATCATTCTTGATTGACATCCAAGAAGTCATGCAATGAACAAAGGACCATTGATTTATTTTATGAGTAACGCTGTGAGTTTTTTGAGGGCAGGGTTTACGTCTTTATGTCCTTGTATTCAGTCAGGACCCAGCACAGAGTCACAGATCAATTAATGTTTAATGAATAAATAAATGTAATTCTGGGGAAAAAGTTGATGCTTTATTCTGATCTATACCACCAACAAAAATGCTTAATGTGTGTGTATATATATATATA
>SJYV01017914.1:0-19236 GCA_006410875.1 Neotragus pygmaeus
AAAAAAAACTTATAACCTATCAAGCCATGTGGAAATTTTAGAACTGAAAACTAAAGTACGTTAAATTTTAAAATTCAGTAAATGGGCTTAACAGCAGAATGGAAAAAATAAAGGAAATAGTGAACTTTAAAAGACACTTATAGAAACTATTTGATCTGAAGAACAGAAAGAAAAAAGATTTCAAAATGTTAGCAAAGCCTGAGGGACATGTTGGGCAATAGGAATGCATCTAATCCAGGTGTTAGTGACAGTCCGGAAGGAGAGGAGAGAACGGGGCAGAAAAATATTTGAAGAAATAATGGCTGACATTTTCCCAAATTTCTGGTGAAAGACAAAGTCCTTCCTGATTCCTCAGGGGAAGACACCTTTTCCCCATTGGAGTGTGTGTGTGTGTGTGTGTGTGTGTGTGTGTGTGAGCGCACGCGGGTGTGCACACACTGACAAACGCATCTGAGTCTTTGTGACCCCCCTTGGACTGTAGCTTGCCAGGGTCCTCTGTCCATGGAATTTTTCAGCCAAGAATACTGGAGTGGATAGACATTTCCTCCATACTCCAAGGGGTCTTTCCAACCCAGGGATCAAAGCCCCATCTGTGGCATTGGCAGGTGGATTCTTTACCACTGAGCCACCTGGGAAGCCCTCCCCACCAGATTACTGCTTCCTGTTTCAACTTAACAAATACTCACGTAGGGTCAACTTATGGCAGAAGCTCTTCTAAACCACAGCAATGTTTAATCCTGACAACAACCTCAGGAAGCAAGTATGACCCTTCCCAACATACAGATGGGGAAACTGAGACTCAGAGAGCCTAGGCTGCCTGTCCACAGCCACAGAGGCCGCCTGGCCCCAGGGTGCTAGCTCTTATCCACCGCCTTAGCTGGCTGAATCATGGAAAAAGGAACTCCTGCATTTTGACCTTGGTCCTGACAGGGAGGGTGGGAAAGAGGGATGAGGTCCTCCCACCCGCCTCCAGGCCCCCAGAGCTTGACTGGGACGAGACACTGGGGAACTGCGACAGCACCCCGACCCAGTTCCGTTCCCTCTCTGCTCTGCAAGAGTGGGCTGGATAGGGAGGGAGTCGCAGATCCGGCCCAGGGCCACTGAGGGGACCGAATGCCATCGGGTCAACGCCCATGCAACCCGCGCCTTCTCATGCCCCGCCGCACACGGCTCCCTCCTGCCTGCAGTTCTGGCTGGGCCGCTCTGCGCTCTTCCCTGATATTTAACGGATCCACAGCGTTGGGGGAATCGCACTTAAATAAGAGATGAGTTCTCACAGCCTGCTCCTGTGCTTGTCCCCTGGAGAATTTTCCATTTTGTTTATTTAAAGGGTGATTCCCTTTCATGTTCCTGAATCAAAGATGGCACCACAGACAGACCATTAACAAAGCAGACCCTCTGGGCTGTTTTTTCAGGAGGAGGATTGCGGGGTGGGGACACAGCTCAGGTCTCCTGCCCCACCACAGATGGCACTGGGGCTGGGCTGGGAGGATCTTAACACCAATCTTAAAATGCAGATCCTGATTCGTCACCTGTGGGGCCAGGCCTGAGAGTCTGCACTTCTAGCAAACCCCGAGTGGTGCTGATGTTCCAAGCATCAGTCTCAGGTGCATCCCAAGACCCTGGATTAACCTGGCTGAACCTGGGGAAGGCATTACCATAGCAACGGTGGTCGTGGTACTGCTGTGAATAGTCACAGTATTTCCTGAGCAGGTACTATATGCAGGATGTGCCATGTCACCCCCGACTATAGAAGAGGAATCTATCCATAGTTGCAGAAGGATCTTCCTGACTTCCCTCAAAAAGTCTGCCAGTCACAGGAGAGAAGGACACTGGATGCTGGAGGATCAACATTTTCTAAGCAAGTTGTTGCCCCATTTTACAGATAGGATAACTGAGGCCGGGAGAGTATCTCACTGAGGTCCTAGCAAGCAACAGGGCCAGGATTCCAGCCGAGGTGTGCTCTGGCCTTGAAGACAAAGGCATTTTGTACACGGCTTCTCACCAGAGAAGCAGACAGGCAACACATTCCAGACAGGACCAGACAAGCCAGTTCCCAAGAGGCAGGGCTGGATCCCAGACCTTTCCCCTCCATTCTCCTGCCCACAGTGATCCAGACGATTCACCAGACAGAACCGGTGAGCTTTGTGGACAGGTTTCCAGGCTTGCTCACCATCCTGCCTCCCCTTGTCTTACCGGACAAGAGGAGAGAGCCTGAAAGAGAGAGAGCCTGAGACGAGAGAACGCTGTGCCTTTTCAGCCCAAGGAAAGGCACTGGGTGCCCAGAGAGGCCAGCAGGAGGAAAGGAGGACCCCAGGCGGCTGAGCTCTCTGAGTTTACAGACCAGGAAAGGGAGGCCAAGAGAAGGAAGGGGAATCCCTTACAGGTCTGACCAGCGGGGAGCGTGGGCCTCATGGGCCAGTGACATGAGTTTAGGGGCCCTGAGCTCACGTCAATGCTTTGCTGTCACCATCTTGGAATTCTTAACAATTGATCACTAAGAGGCCTGCACTTTCATCTCACTCTGGGCCCTGCGGATTGCGTCACTGGTCCTGCAGGTGGGAGAGAGGTTTTGCTGGAGCCAGCCCCTCTTTCAGAATTTGACCCCTTGGCGTGGTCACTGAGCAGCGCTGAGTGAGACAGAGCTGCACGCGATAGGCAGGCCAGTCCCCTGGATCTCCATCAGTGGAGGTCTTTGGAGAGTCAAGGCGTGAGGGGCGGAGAGGTGACACCTCAGAATGGTGCCTCAGGGGGCGGCTAACGGCTTAGCCAAGGCTGGGGAGGCGGGCAGAGAGGCCAGCTGTCTTCGGGGCATCAGTCTCTCCAAGGAAACCATCAGCAACACCACCTAACATCTGAGGGCTGGGCGGATGCAGGGCGCTCAGCTGTGCCAGCCGGTCCCAGGGTCCCGTGCAACGAGAGCCAAGCTCTTCACTTGGCTTTTTTCAGGGAACGGCCATGGGAGAGGAGAGAGCCAAGCGGAGCTGATTCAGAAGCCTGGGCTGGAAGCTCCAGCTCAGAGGGGAGGCCTGGGGAGGGATGAAGCCAGACATTCATTCCTCTGGGGCCACTGTCCCCGAGGAGACAGGTGCTGGCATCGGGTGGGGCTTCGGGAGGAACATAACACCCGGGCCAGGCTGGGCTGGGAGCGACTTCATCGGGTCCAGCACATGTCAGGAAGATGGTGGGGGTGGGAGGGGAGCGTGTTCTAGAGCCCTGGCGGCAAACACAAGGGGTCTGAGCCCCAGGGCGTGGGTCCCCAGGGTTTTCCAATGAGTCTGGAAAAAGGCAGCGTTCAGTCGACTGGGGTGGTCTCTTGACTCTGCAGCCCTGCTCCGTTTGGGCCTCCTGGGGCCCAACTGACAGGGTCAAGTGCTGGCCGGGAACCAGGGCCCCAGGGGAATCTCCACAAGGCCATCCAGTCCATGAACACTGCCAGGATGAGCTTCTTAAATTTTTGGAATTGATTCTACTGGCCTGTTTTATGGTCAAGAGGATGGTTGAGGGGGCGCTGCGAGGGTTAAATGCATTAATACACGCGGGACCCTCAGAACGGAACCTGGTGGGGGTGGCTTTCTATCCATCATGGCTATCACCCAGTTTCAGGGATTCCATATGCACTCTCACATCTCTGCAGTCAGGATACATCTTACTGCAGACGGAATGGCCGCATCTTCTCTTAGTGGCGCGTAAACTAGTGACGCGTCTCACAAGTGATGCTCCAGGTTCGACCAAATGTGAGACGGTGACACTGAGGACCGTGGTGACTGACATCCCGACTGTGTGTTTTCATGTGAGCTGAGGTCTAGGGTGCTCGAGTGCCCTTTTCCTCGTGGATACGGGCAGGGAGACCCTAGGTGACTGGAGAAGGCAGGAGCTCAGGGTCCCCAGGGGAGGCTGGTCTTGGGGGTGAACACAAAAGTCAGGGGCAGAGGCTGTGACCGGCTGGCAGAGTCCATGGCAGGCAGGTCAAGGGCAGGGTTGGGTGGGCAAGGGTGGAACCCTGGTTCCTTAATCCATTCAGTGGGGAAAGGAAGCTTCCTCAGGGGCTTGTTGAGAGGACAAGTCCATTCATATCTGGGTCACGGCAAAGGGTCAGTCTGTGGGACCTCTTGTTATCATGCACTGACTCCAAAAGCGAACTGTCTGGGCGATAAGCTGGCTGCGTGTCTAAGGCTGAGAGCTGGGCTGGCAGAGGAGTGCCCGGGCTGAATGTCTGGGGAAAGGGGCTCTAAGAGCTGATGCTCAACCCTGTAAAGGGCTGTTCAGACCCACTGCACTCCAGCAGACCTTGGGGCTTAGGGGAGTCAACGTGAGAGGTGATGCCCCTTCCAACTGCGCACCCCAGGGGCTGACGCTTGACCTCCCCTTTCCCAGGCAGAGGCCCTGGCCATGCGGTGCTGTCTGCACCCAGACCCCCCGAACCCGGCCCGTTCTGCAGCCCGCCCTCCCTCCCTCCCAAGCCCCAATCTGGCCAATGTGAGCATCCCCGCAGCTCAGGTGGAGCTGAGAAAGAGGGTCCAGAAGAATCATGGTCCTGCCAGAAGCTGGCTTCTCAGTTAGGGTGGCCAAAGTGCTAACATCAGCCATGGAGTGAAGCCTGCAAAAGGCACCTGAAATCCCAACTGCCTGAGCCCCGTGGGTGAGCACACTTCACTGAGTTCCCTGGCCTCGCGTCCTCCTCTGTGGAACTGGTTAGCCCTTGGTAATCTGACCCGAGAGGCTCTCTGAGGTGCCCTAGAGCTGTTGCTCATCTGCTGCCCCTTAGGGAGGCTACAGGACTTAGGGCCAGAGGAGGGCTCGGGGGAGGCAAACACACTCTCCCAAATGCAAGCGCTCGTCACAGGGCTGGAGAGACGAGACAGGGAGGGCCTGTATTTCCTGCTCTCCTCCTGAAGCTGGCAGAGCTTCCAAGGCTGCCAGAGACAGCTGAGGGCAGGCACCCGGAGGGCGGGGCTGCGGCAGGAAGCCCCTCAAGAATGTGGCCAAGCACAGCCTGACCTCAGTGGTTAAGCCACCACGAAGGCATGCATTTGCTCCCTGTTAACGGCTGCTTGGCGACAAGAGGGGCGAAAACAAAGCCCCGTGGAGGGTCTCATCAGTGCAACAGGTCAAGAGAGAGGCTGGAGAAACAGCGAGACTGTGCATTTGAAGATAACCTGATGGTCTGTGTAGGAAACCTGATGGAATCCACAGAAAAGCAACTAGAATCGATCACCGGGTCTGGCCACCTCTCAGGTCTGAGTCAAAATCCACTGCGTGCCTATATCCTCCAGACAAACCACTGGGAGTCAAAATTTTAAAAAGCACTGACAATGGCATAAAAAACATGCAATTCTCAGGGATGTATCTGACAGATGATGTACAAAACCTGGACCATGAGACCCGCAACATGTTGCTGAGAAGAAACCAAAGCACTAAACGATGGAGGGGCTGCCCAGGATCGTGGGCTGGAAAACTCAGCATGGTCAGATATTGACACCCTTGAACTTGGTCTCTATTATCGATGCAATTCCAATTGGAAGTCCCAGCAGGATTAAAAAAAAATCTGATTCCAAAATTCATAGGTAACATTAAGCAAAATATAAAATGTACACGGCGATGGAAAGGACCTAGAAGAGCCGAAACAACTATGAAAAAGAACAAAGTTAGAAAGCTGACGCTTCCTGGTTTCAGGACTTATTACAAAGCAGCGGTAACCAAGACCATGTGCTGTTGGGATAAAGACAGAGAAATGAAGCAGAACGGTGTCCAGAAATAGACCCACACGGACAGGGACAAATGGATTTTCAAAGGCACAGAGATAATTCAGTGGCAAAAGGAAAGTTTTTGAAAAAACAAGGCTAGAACAATTGGATATCCATTTGAAAAAAGGGAAAAGACAAAGATCTATGCAGCAGGCAGAGAGGGTGACCTAGGGCACAAGGAAACTCGGTAGAGACTTGGTGATGCTTTTAGGCTTTCTACATGTGTCGAGAACGATCAAGTCGTACCCTTCGAATAGGCACAGTTTACTATGCCAAAACAAAAACAGACACCCAAAGTTCCCTCCCACCCTACAAGTCCTCAGCTTCAAGGTCACCTCCTCCAGGAAGCCTCCGCTGAGGCAGGATTCTCAGCTTCGCCCCTCTGCACACCCCAACCACCTGCTTCCCACCTGCACTAATGTCCCTCACACTGGTGTCTCCTGGTGACCGCAGGCTTGATGCCCACACGTGACCAGGAACAACTTGAGAGCCAGGACCTGCCTTCACGCGCGCTGGACCCCAGGCGCTATGCTTGGCTCACAGTAGGTGCTGGGAAACCACGCAAAGGGCAAAGAGAGGCTTTGTTGTCCGTGACACACGAGGGTTATGTTGGCACTTCTAGCCCAAGTTACTTGAGCCAGTGATGACGTCAGCCCTGTCCTTCTTCTCCCTGGAAGGAGGCCTCTGGGCTGGGTTTTTTTTTTTTTTTTCTTTTTCTTTTTTTAAAGGAAGGACGTTGGGAGCAAGAGCTTCTGCTGGTGAGAAAAGAAGGAAGGAAGGAGAGGAGGTTCCCACCTCCCACGGGCAACACGGACTTCACGGGTCCTGCTAAGGGAGCTTCACCACCTGCCTCCGCGGGTGAAGCAGGCAGAGCCCATCAGAGCAANGAGCTTCTGCTGGTGAGAAAAGAAGGAAGGAAGGAGAGGAGGTTCCCACCTCCCACGGGCAACACGGACTTCACGGGTCCTGCTAAGGGAGCTTCACCACCTGCCTCCGCGGGTGAAGCAGGCAGAGCCCATCAGAGCAAACGCGGCTCTGCAAAGCCACCGGTGTGGCATCCGGGTTCCTCACGCCTCCAGGTCAGTCCTTCTAGAGTGTGGTCCCCGGAGCAGCGGCCAGCACATCACCTGGGAACCTGTGAGAAGCTCACGCGCCTGGACCCCAACCTAGATCAGATGCTCTGAGGGACGGAGCCAGGAGATGGGCCTCCGAGCGAGCCCCCCAGCGGGACGCCATCAGGCTCAGGGGAGAGCCCACCGCTCCAGGCCACTCTCTCACTTCCAACAATGACGCAGGTGACCCCTGGGGCCCAGGATGCACTCCTGAGGGTCCAGGTGCAAGGCAGGCTTGGTCAGCCTTTCCTCCATCTCCAGGTGTCCCAGGGCCTGGCACTGTGGGGGGCCACTCCCGTGGCCCCATCTGCGCGTCAGCATCTCAGGGGCGCGTCTTTGCTTCAGCTGGGACCCCCAGGCTGGGCCCAGAGCCCTCCCACAGCAGAGGCACAGGAGACGTGGAGCCAGGGGCCTGCTCCCGGCACCCCAGGGCTGGACATTCAGAGTTCCTGGACAGACAATGGGTCCTCACATCACAGGCAAAGTGGCCGGCACGGGGGCGTGGACAATGGGCCTGTGTTTCTCCCCACGCCTTCCTGCAGCCGCTCTCAGCCCGGGCGCTGCGAGGGAGGCTGAACCATCAGCAGCACAGCGGTGCACCCGACCGGTCCCCAGTGCCGCTGCCCAGCGCCCAGGCCGCGGTCGGGGGCCCCTTATCACACCCTCCCTCTCTCCCTCCCCGGGGCCGAACAATGCTCCTTTTTCCTGAAGGCTTCCGGCCTCTTCTAAGCTCTTCATCTGCCGAGGCCTCAGGAGAAAGGGATTCAGTGCCAACACCTCTCTCCTTCTCTGGACGTCCAGCCTCCCCTTCCTGGGGCGGGGAGCACTGGCCTCGTCTCGCCTGGGCAGAGCTCTCTTCGTTAGTGCAATCACATCAGCAGCGAGAGCAGCGTATTTACTGCTGCCCCGACGACAGCCATTTGTCACCTGGTGATGCTCGGCCTGGTAATGAGCTTGGGGCAGAGCTAATGAGAGGCGCTCCCCCCGACCCTCCTGGGCAGCTCTGGCCCCGCGCCGGCCTGCCCGCCGGCTCACCTCCCTGCCTACAGCCGCTCCACCAGGGCAGGGAGACGGGCTTCCAAACGGAGAGGCCCAGGCCCACTAGGCTGAGCCCGACGGGAGCCGGGCCAAGTCAGCGAGCATCCGCCAGGAGGGGAGACTTCAAGGTCGATGGAGCAGGAAGGCGTGAGTGCCCGGCATGGTCTCAGGGCAGGAGTCCTTCCTTCAGTCCAGGGCAGGGAGGGCCAAACAGCTGTGATGGGGAAGGCCGGCTGCCCCCAGGGGAGCCTGGGAGTGCGTGGATGCTCTGGGTTCTGCACGCAGAACCCTGAGGGCCTCATGAGGAACCGAGGAGGGGAGTGACTGAAACATCCAGAACATTTAGGGCTGCAGGGGCCGGGCGAGGAGGGCCGCTGGGATGCAGGTTACACTGTTGCTGTTCAGCCCCCCAGTCCTGTCCGACTCTTTGTGGCCCCATGGACTGCAGCACGCCAGGCCTCCCTGTCCCTCATCGTCTCCTGAAGTTTGCCCAAGTTCACATCCACTGCATTGGTGATGCTGTCAAGATGCAGATCACCCTAAGGCCCTGCATTTAAAACATAATTTCCTTTATTTATTTGTGCTCATGCTAGGTCTTCATCGCTCTTGGCTCAGGCCTTCTCTAGTTGCAATGAGCGGGGTCTTCACTGCGGTGCTCACGCTTCTCGCCACGGCGACTTCTGTTGGGGAGCACGGCCTCTGGGTTTGCAGGCTTCCGTCCTGTGTACACAGGCTCAGCAGCGGCAGCTTGCAGGCTCCAGAGCGCAGGCTCAGTCGCCGTGGCACACGGGTTGAGCTGCCCCTGGCATGTGAGATTGTTCTGGACTGGGGATTGAAACCATGCTCCTTGTGTTGATAGGCAGAGTCTTAACTACTGGGTCATCAGGGACCTCCGCTAAGGCCCTGCTTTGCCAGAGCACCGTTTCTGGTGACCTTGGCTCTCCTGGAAGGTGTATGCGTGCGAGTTATAAAGAGCCCTGGGCAGGGGGCACAGTTACTACAGCCCAGCGCCTCTCACTGGGAGAGCCTTTGGGCTTTCACTGAACACCCTGCTCCCAGCTCTTCTTCAGGCACAGCTGCGTGGGGGAGCTGAGGTCTGACGCCTTCAGTGGCTCGTCCACTGAAAATTAAAGGGGGAGGTGCCAGAGGCCCCAGGGAGAGGCCGGGAAACATGCCCTTGATGACATGGAAGCGAAGGGAGGGCCCAGCACACACCAAGCACCCAGACAGCTGAGTCCTCTAGGGACCCAGGAGGCACCAGACCAGTCACGGCGGGTGGTTATGGTGGCCCAGGGTCGATTAAGTCTGGGATACAACTATCTCAGGAGGTGGGTACATATTGATGGATTCAACGTTACGGAAACACTTCCACACAAATGGCTGAAATATATACATGTGTGAGGTATCTTGGACTCTTAACAGACGATTTGACCCGCGAGATCATCTCATTCACGTTTTTCAAAGCCAAGTTTGACTTCTATCCTCGGGGGTTCCAGGAAGCCAGGGGGCGGATGAACCACATCTTCCAGCAACATCAATGGGCTTTAAAATACTCTTTGTGTGTTAAAATAGAATTCAGAGGGACTGAGGAATAGAATGCAAAACCTCGGGTATTAAAAAAGGAAAAGGTGGTGTGGCCAGTCCCAAGGCGCGCGTCCACTCCCCTCCACCCCTGGAGCCCTTCACGGAAGAGCTTGGAAATGCTGTTCCTACGCCCCCATGCTTTCCCATGGAGGACGTGGGGAGCCAGGAGGGGCCCAACGAGAATGACCTGGCCTCCGAGGCCGCGCGGCGTCACAAGCCTTCTTCTGCCTCTCTGTCGTCACTGTTACCCCTGCTTCCAGCGGTTGACTTCATTAATGGTGAATAAGAACTTATGTCTGACACCTCGCTCCTTGTTGATGAAGGGTTATTATCTAAACTCAAGGAGTTTATAATTAACGAAATCAGTCACACACACACACACAAAGAGAGAATTCAGAATCCACAAGACCGAGAGTCAGATGAGACAGCCAGGCTGTCGGCATCTGAGTGGCTCAGGGGTGTTTGGGAAGACGATTCCAGNCAGCTTTCTTATCCATTCATCTGCTGATGGACATCTAGGTTGTTTCCATGTCCTGGGTATTATAAACAGTACTGCAATGAACATTGGGGTACATGAAAGAGACACATGTACCCCAATGTTCATTAAAATCTCACCTTTAGATAAAGTGAGATTGTGAATGAGGTGACTTACCTAACGATGGAGGCTTATTTTCCTGAAGTGACTTCAAAGCTGTTTCTGAAAAAAAAAAAAAGAGGAAGAAATCAGCACTTTCCAGAGCCCAGACCTTTGTAGTTGTACAACCCTCTGAGTTTCTTCAAGTGATTTTAAAATTTGTACCCTCCAGATGGTTTTAGGGGCTAAAACAGGCACCTGTCCATTGAAGAGGCAACAATAGGCTAAAAACTGAAGCTGGGACTTCCCTGGTGGTTCAGTGGTTAAAAGTCCATGTTTCTAATGCACGGGGTGAGGGTTTGATTCCTGGAGAGGAACTAAAATCCTACATGCTATGTTGTGTGGCCAAAAAATAAAGATAAAATTTACAAAAAGCTAAAAACTGAGTTTAAATTGGCAACTAAAGAAAATGCACTTTCTCCCCCACAAATTCATCAAAAGATCATTTGAACGCTGAGCAACTTCCACAAAGCAACTTCTGAATGCTGACGGAGGACACCAGGTACCCAGAAAGGCAGCCTATTCTCTTTGAAAGGGGGTGGGACAAAATAGAAAAGACAAAAGGGTCTAGAGAGTTAGGGATAGAGACTCGTCCTGGGCAGTGAGTCGTGAAGGAGGAGAAGTTTACAAACAGCAGGAAACCCTCTCATCAGCGGGTCTGTGGGAAGTTTTGCAGTCTCAGAGGGCAACATAACCAGAAGAAGAAAAAAACCCCACAGAATCCATGCCTAACTGCAACTCCCAGTGGAGAAGTAGCCCAGACACTCCTGTCTGCCACCAGAGAGCAGGGGCTGGACAGGGAGGCGTGGGCTGCATGCTTAGGGTAAGGACCGGGCCTGAATGCCCTGAGGACAATCTGAGGGAACTGATGCTTTTGAACTGTGGTGTTGGAGAAGACTCTTGAGAGTCCCTTGGACTGCAAGGAGATACAACCAGTCCATCCTAAAGGAGATCAGCCCTGGGTGTTCACTGGAAGGACTGATGCTGAAGGTGAACTCCANTGAGGGAACTGATGCTTTTGAACTGTGGTGTTGGAGAAGACTCTTGAGAGTCCCTTGGACTGCAAGGAGATACAACCAGTCCATCCTAAAGGAGATCAGCCCTGGGTGTTCACTGGAAGGACTGATGCTGAAGGTGAACTCCAGTACTTTGGCCACCTGATATGAAGAACTGACTCATTGGAAAAGACCCTGATGCTGGGAAAGAATGAAGGCAGGAGGAGAAGGGGACAACAGAGGATGAGATGGCTGGATGGCATCACTTACTCAATGGACATGAGTTTGAGTCAACTCTGGGAGTTGGCAATGGACAGGGAGGCCTGGTGTGCTGCAGTCCATGGGGTTGCAAAGAGTCAGACATGACTGAGCGACTGAACCTCTACTCTAGATTTTTAATCTTTGCTTTTTGGTATTTGCTGTCAATTTTGTACCTTTAAGAATCTAATCTTTAATATCCATTTTCATTTAGGGGTGTGATTACTAGCTTGATTGCTCTCTCCTCTTGTAACTCTCCCTTTTCTCCCTCAGGTCACATCTATCTCCTCTCTCCCCCTTCTCTTCTCTACTTAACTCTGTGAATCTCTCTGGGTGTTCTGGGCTGCAGAGAGCACACAGGGAACTGATTACTGGCTAGACTGCTCTCTCCCCTTTTGACTCCCCCTCTTCTTCTCCTGGTCACTTCTATCTCCCTCCTCCCTCTTCTTTTCTCCATGTAACTCTGTAAACCTCTCTGGGTCTCCCTCACTGTGGAGAATTTTTTCACCATTAGTTCAGATCAGTTCAGTCTTTCAGTCATGTCTGACTCTTGCAACCCCATGAATCACAGCACACCAGGCCTCCCTGTCCATCACCAACTCCCGGAGTTCACTCAGACTNGAGCCTGGTAGGCTACAGTCCATGGGGTCGCAAAGAGTCGGACACAACTGAGCGACTTCACTTCACTTCGAGAGGCAGTTAGTTGGCCTGCCCGCGCTGCCTCTTACGGACAAGTCCAGGGACCTTGGCAAGTGGCTTCGTGTCTCTGAACTTGCTGACAAGGTAACTGAATACTTCCTGGCCCACACCCTTCCTAGGCTGGGATAAAGAGGAAACTGAGATGCCCGTGAGCGTCGCCCGAAGACAACTGAGTTTCTAGGAAAGGATCCCGTAAAGACATCCACCTCAAGGTCTGAAGAGCCGATAACAGCTCCGTATCTGGTCTCTCTGTGGTGTATCTTGCATGTTATGCTGGAGGCAGGGAATGTCTCAACCAAAGAAATAGATCCCTAGTAGTGGAAGCTGAGGTGCCAACTGGCAGGTCTGTGAAAGACCAAGGGAGCGGACGTATTTGGTGACAGGACAGAAGATAAATCGTGGCCCCGAAGCTGACTCTGTTTCCTTGACACTGAGGTGCCAGTAATGACACCGCTGTGCAACTCAGCGTTCACCATGCACAGAGCCCAAACCCTTACAACCCGTGAGCTTAGGACTGCCGTATCCCCATTGGACAGACGGAAAAACCGAGGCCCAGGGAGGCTGTGTACCTTATCCAGGGTCACCCAAGCAGTAAATGACAGGAAAATGAATTCAGGGAGTCTTCTGTGTCTCAGGCCCCTTATGGGCCCACACTATCCCATTTGGACCCTCTGGAGGCACAATCTAAACCGCTCCTTGTGGTTTGAAGCAGGAAATAGGGCATCTGGACCAGACTCAGAACTGGCTTACCTTCCCCGGGGACAAGCCCAAGCAGGCAGGTCCCAAGGCTCAGACTCTGGGCAACACAGCGCCCCCCCCCCCCCCACAGAGGAGTCCAGGTCGGGGATCCGGGGTCGTGGCTCCAGCAGGCCCCTGAGAGTCTCCGTGTTCACCCCAGAAGCTGAACTCCCCAAATGGGTTGCACTGTGGCCAGTAATACCTCCTCCTCTTCGGATTATCACATCATCAAAATTTCATCACCCCTCTGGGTCACTAATAGCTTCCTAAATGGATCAAACTTTCTCTCCTCCACCCCCATTCAGCTTAGAAGACTCTGAAGCTCAGCCACGGGGCAGCCAGTCAGGAACACCGCCCAAGGGCCCCTCAGGAGACTCCCCTAACATGTCCAGGTGCTCCCACTCGCCAGGAGGGAGGCCCCGGCAAAGCAGGAGAGGAGGCGAGGGAGGAAGGGGCTGCCCTCCTGAAGGCTCACCTTCTGCCAGCTGACGGAACCAGGGCAGAGGTGAGAGCCAGGAGCGACAGGAGCAGGAGGAGGAGCTCCCAGGGCGATTTCCAAACTCCATGCCCACCCCGGGACCAGACCCTGCCTGCCAACAGCACCGCGGGCCTGGCACCTCTCATCGGGAAGACATCAGTGAAGGAGACTGTGGAGGCACAGGCCAGCCCGGGCAGTGGAAAGACGCCTCGCAGAGCCCCAGGCTCAAATCCTGACTTCCCAGCTGTGGGGCCTTGGGCAGGTAATCGCTGTTAGACTCAGTTTACCCACACACCAGAGGGGAAGGAGGGTGGAGGCAGGCCAGGATGGCATCACGTGTGAGCTGGCCTCCCCTCTGGACATCCCCAGGACGGGGTGTGATCAGGGTCTCAGTTGTGTCCGTCTCTGCGAGCCCATGGATTGTAACCCGCCAGGCCCCTCTGTCCACGGGATTTCCCAGGCAAGAGTACTGGAGTGGGGTGCCACTCCCTATGCCAGGGGATCTTCCCCACCTGGGGACTGAATCCACGTCTCCTGCATTGGCAGGCGGATTCTTCACCACTGCACCACACCCCACCCAGGATGGGAAGGAGCAGTCAAATCGCTCTACTCTGGGGAAGAAGCAAGCGAAAGTGAAGCAAGAGGAAAACATGGGAGAAATACAGAGGAAAGATACCACGGGGGCGGGGGGAAGCCTGGGAACAAAATGCAACCTGAGATCCAATCTGAAGACCCTTTGGCAGGGCAGACGAAGACGCGCACACACAGTTAAATAGGCTTATTAAGTGTCTGTGGTGTCTCAGGCTCCACGCTGAGTGCCCTGCCTGTGCTACCTCATTTACTTCTGCTTGTATTACAAACAAGCCAATGGGGCCTGAGCGTCTAAGTGACGGAACGCAAAGTGGCAGAGACTAAGCCAGAGTGACAGAGCTGGAACCCAGGCTGGCCCAGTTCCAAGCCACTGGCCACTCTACACGCCACCTCTCAGCAGCAAAAAAAAAAAAAAAAAAAAAAACAACTCAAAAGGCAGGGAAGAAACAGCACTGGCTAGGGGCGGCTCGGGGGGTTGCCCGAGGGATGGCCCTGTCTTGGGTTAAGCGGCTGCTCTGTATGAAATGCCCTTCTTGACCAGTGTCGCCCCTGCGGTGGTGAAGAAGGCTCGGCATCACCAGTACGCGCCGAGATGCTTTTTCCAGCACAGGGAGGCCTGCTCTCCCCAGCTCCCTTGCCTGGAAAGGACCACTGGGTGGAGACCACGTGATCAGCTCTGGCCAATGGGCTGCAAGGGGAAGTGAGCCCAACTAAAGCATTTAATTGCAGATGCAAGGCTTCCCCGCTCACGTATCTCAAAAGGTGCCTCCACGCCTGGATGGGCATTACCCAAGCCTCCTACCAGTCCTGCCAATATCCTCTCTATAGAAAGATGAAGTCTGGATGACAGAGATTCAGCAAGGACCCAACCCAGAAGGCAGGATGCTACAGGCAGCTGTACCTGGAAGGCCAGAGGTGGGAAAAGCTGGGAAGAGGGCCGAGGAAGTCTGGGCACAGGCTCCTGGCTCAAGAGAAACAATATTCTCGATGGACGTGTACACACTGCTATATTTAAAACGGATAACCACGACCTCCTTACTGGTCCAGCGGTTAAGAATGGGCCTTCTTAGGCAGGGGATGCAGGTTTGATTCCTGGTCAGGGAACTAAGATCCCACATGCCTCATGACCAAAAAACCAGAACATAAAAAAAACAAAACAAAAACAAAACAAAACAAAACACAAACCCCAGAAGCAATATTGTAACAAATTCAAGAAAAGACTTTAAAACAAAAAAAAAAGGATAACCAAAAAGGACCTACTATATAGCACAGGGAACTCTGCTTAACATTAGGTAACAACCTTAAATGGGAAAAGAATTTGAAAAAGAATAGATACTCGTATATGTGTAACTGAACCGCTTTGCTGCACACTTGAAACTCTGTACCCCTGGCTCAGGGAACCGGTGCCTCGCTTTGCCCCGGGACCCTGAGCAGCCCGGGGTCAGCAGCCTGCTCAGCAGCCCTGAGCAGTCTCTTGCTCAGCCTCACTCACCAGCCTGGCTCACTGGCCCCGCCTTCGGCCCCCAGTGGACAGAAGTGGGTGGGAGGCTGAGGAAAGGCTGGGATGTCTTAGCAACCAGGCCCGTTTTCCGTTCCATTACAGGCTGCGGGGCCGCCGCTGGCCCACTTGTTGCTATTGGCATTCCAAGGCCCCAAATTTATGATGACTCATTCCCCCAGCCTCAGGGCTGTCTACGGCAACACGCTCCAGACGGAGCCAGGGTGGAAATCCCACAGGCAGCACCCTAACACCCAGTGTCAATTCCAACTCAGTTTTCCAACTCCCTAAGGGGGCCCGGAGTCAGAGGGAGTGGGGAGGAGAGGAAGGAAAGAGGGTGGTTCCAGTCAATCAGAGGATCCCTGCAAGGCCTAGAAAACCAGCCCCGGGAAGCTCACCAACACAAGGCGCAGCTGTCTAACAAGTGGCTTGTTTTGTAACATAGTGAGCCCCCTGTTGCCAGGGGTATGTAAGTAGAGATCACATGGCCACAGGCCTCAGGCTTGGGGACAGGGTGGGGTCAGCACTGGAAGGTTTTTTGTGTTTCAAGTCAAACGAACTGATCCATGTAAGTCCCAAGGACGAAGAACAAGTTCACTATTACTGTTTCGCTTACAGCCCAACTGTGTTCCGTGGTACAAGATCGAATGCATACCAATATGCAGTTTAACACATTATTTTAAAGTCAGCCCTTCAGGCACTGTTTAAACAGAGAACTGCTGTAAAGGACTTGGCCTCTTTCCCAGCCTCCCTTTCTTGATGGAACAAGGTTGCTGGCCCCTACTCTGGCCTTCCAGCAGAGGACATAAAGGAGAGGCGGTCGATAAATATTTGCTGTACAAATACATGAAAGGGAGCGTTTTGGAGGCAGGCATCAGGCTGCCAGCATGACTCGGTTCTCTGGGCGGGGGTCCTGAGTCTGTCCATCCCAGGTAGGGGCGAGGCTTCTCTGGCCAAGACAAAGCCCCAAACTGTGTCGCTCATCGAACCACAGCCAGAAATGTTCCAGACTGCCCAGCCGAAGCCCGGGGGCGCAGAGGGCAAGGGCTGGGCGGGGTGGAGAGCCACCTTTCTGGCCCTGGGAGAAGGGAAGAAGGGGAACCCCACCCCCCCACCACCAGGCCCACCATCACGTGGGCCTCCTGACACATGTCCGCTGAGCCCCAGGCAAGCACGCCACTCGGCCTCGTGGTAATTAGTAAGGAGCCCTGATCAATAAGTTATTTTTTGCTGTCAGTAATTAATAATTACAGCTTAGCCACACCATGTAATTAAACTTTCATCCCGTTCCCTTGAGTGCTGTTGGGCTTTCATTGTGATTACCTCCTAGCACTAAACTTTCTCCCTCCAGAGCCTCCAGGATCCTCCAGGGCTGCTGGTCCTCCACTGCCTGGTTCCCTCAGCTCAGGCTCCCCTCCGTGAACCTTCTGGGCCAGCTGGCTGGGCTGCAGCTTCCAGCCTCTGGGCCTCCCCGGGATGTTCCAGTAGCAGTGGTCAAGTCTTCGAGGCACGTGAGACATCTTGCCAGGTGCTTAAGATGCAACCATCCTCCAATGCAAGAGCCTGGGAGGCCGGACCAGCACTGCCAGAGGGCCGCTTTGAGTCACAGTGATGTGGCCACGGAGCGAAGTCAAGGAAGGGTTTGGGGTGAGGGAAAGGAATTCAAGGCCTTTTCGGTGGGTGGCCAGGAACCCACTCCTCGTGGTCCCTTGCTGCCGCTGCTGCTACGTCACTTCAGTCGTGTCCGACTCTGTGTGATCCCAGAGACGGCAGCCCACCAGGCTCCCCCGCCCCTGGGATTCTCCAGGCAAGAACACTGGAGTGGGTTGCCACTGCCTTCTCCGCATGTTCCCTTGGCTTAGAGTAAAGGCAATCATGATACAACAGTAGCCATCACCCTTTATTAAGCACCTTCCAGGGATTTCCAGGTGACTCAGTGGTAAAGAGCCCATCTCTAAGGCGGGAGATGTGGGTTCAATCCCCGGGTCAGGAAGATCTCCTGGAGGAAGAAATAGCAACCTACTCTAGTATTCTTGCCTGCAGAATCCCGTGGACAGAGGAACCTGGCCAGCCGGGTCCGTGGGGTCGCAAAAGAGTCGGACTCAACTGAGGGACTAAACAGCAGCAACAAGCGCCTTCTATGCACCAGGCTCTTGCCGGGCGCCCCCAGGATACCTGGTTCCCTCTTATGGACTCAGCTCTTTTTACACATCACTGCACTTAGTTTGGGAAATACACAGGACCCTTGTGACATTGAGTTTCAGGGGAAAATGGGCAAATGGTAGCTTTCAGTATAAACAGGTCACGTTGCCAGGACCTGAAGAAACAGGTCCTGGCAACTAGGCTCAGTGGAGCTAAAGTCTGGCGCTGGCCAGTGAGAGGTTTGTCCCCAGAGAGGAAGACTGCTTGGTTCCCCTCTATATCACGGCTGAAGAACGGGTTCATGGGCTCAAAAGTGACAGACAGGGCCAGAGGCTCTTGATGTGCTTAGTCGCTCAGTCGTGTCCGCGACTCTGCAACTCCATGGACTGCAGCCCGCCAGGCTCCTCTTTCCATGGGAATCCTCCAGGCAGTGACCCCCAAAGGGTTAACGGCACAAAGAGAGGCAAAGGAGAAACTCTGAACCCCAGAGCAGATAAGCAGCGGCCCTGGAGCCCCATGCCTGACCTCCTAACCCGATACACGAGACAACAGAGCCCCCAGACCTGGGCCGAGACCAGGTTTCCCCTCAATGCCCTGTGCGGCCTGCCGCCCAGGCGACGCTGGAAGCGGAGGACCCAGCGGAGGCTGGAAACTCTCTCTGTGGCCGGAGAGCACGTACGGCGCGCCGGGGGCCTGGGCAGCCACACTCAGGCGGGCAGCCCACAAGCGAAGGGGCAGAGGGCGTGAATCAGAGACCTGACTGCTTCTGACAGGCGAGCCCCTCCCATGAAGCACGGGACGCAAGGCGGCCTGGCCCTCAGCAGGGCGGGTGCGAGGGCGCTTGGCCTTAGGTGGAGGTGGGACGTGGAGACGACTCACCGACATGCAAGGAGAGGCTTCAGGTGCCCTGGGGACTCCTGACAAGCCGGGTCCTGGGTGGGACAAGAGCTAGCGAGCCAGCTGCCCAGGGACGCCGTGGGGTTACTGGAGTCTGTGCAGTAATCAGGTTGGAGGCATCCAGAGTCCTCCCTGCGTCCTGGCTCTCAGCTGGTAACCCCACCGGCAACTCAGAGCAGAGCTGGGACGTGTCCTAGGGCACACTGGCCTGTTCCTGTTCCGTCAGCCTCACCATCCTCCCCCGGGCCCTCAGAAGAGGGACCCTGTCCTAGGGTCCACCTCAGCTGCAGATGGTCCTCATTGAAGGGGGAGAGGGGATGAGAACTCACCTGGTCTGGGTTCTGACTCCTGCTCCCAGTAGCTTGGGGCGAGTCACCTAAGGTCCCAGACCTCAGTCTTCCCATCTGTTAAATGGCTACTCGAACAAGATGACCTCTGAAGTCCCTGCCTGCTGGAAGATTTTACGATGATCGTAAAAATAACAACTTTTATTACCTTACATTTGCAGGGCCCCTTACAAAATCTCTAAGTGCTTTAACATAAATTACGCTGTAAAATCCTCCCCTCAACCCTGTGAGTGAGGGCTGATTATTTTTAATCTCTTTGATCTCAGCTCTCTGGAGCGCCTGACGCTGGGGGAGTGGGGGGTCCCTTCTTCCCTGCCGTTCTGGGACCCCAGAGATGGGGTGAGGCCCTTTTGAGGCTGGAGCCTTCGCAGACCGGAGCCCCCCACCCACGCCACCTCCCCGCCCTGTACCCCCAGCGGCGGGTCCAGATCCCCTCCCTAGCCTGGACGAGGCAAGGCCAAGCCCGGGAAGGGAGTCC
>SJYV01017915.1:5662-36930 GCA_006410875.1 Neotragus pygmaeus
TGTACACCTGTGGTGGATTCATGTTGATGTATGGCAAAGCCAATAGAGTATTGTAAAGTAAAATAAAGTAAAAAAAAAAAAAAAAGTACTGAGTTAAAAACTTTTAAATGTCACTGTTTTCAGTAGTTCTGGAATTGTTCAGATGTAGTCAAGACTTCATATGTAATACATATAATAGGGAGGAGCAGATTCTCAACTTAGATTACATTTCAGTTTTTATAGGGACAGAAAAAGCACTGAAATAAAAAAATGGTAGGCATATGATGTTAATATTTTGGGGAATATATTGTTTAATATTTATGTCCAAAGAACAAACTCTATGAATGTAATATATTCATTGCATTGTTTGTGCACAATATTTACTTGAAACTAAACACTATTCTTAAAAAATCAAAAATTTTAAGTATACTTTAAGTGTAAGTAATTATTGTTGCTTTTATGATGATTTTGAAACAAAGCATACAACGGTTAAGTCTAGAAGAATACACAGTTTCTGATTTGAAGTTGTCTTCTATTGACTCAACAGGAGTTAAAAGTATTTACTAAGGTTTTATTTTTATGATTTCTAAAAAGCCCTTTTTATAAGATAATACAGGTGTTTTCTTTTTTTTAGATAGTAGATTTCGTATGCTAATTGGTTTAGACAGGCTGCTACTTAATTTGGAAACTTGTTTATGTCAGCTTATTTTATGAGTACTATATATTTTGTGTTCTAATTTTTGTTATTAATTTTGCTGTTAGGATTTAGCTTAAAATGTTGAACATGATGGAAGATTATTTAATTTTTTCACAAATCATTTTAATTAAAGCTGAAATATAAGAGCATTATCTGTGACTAGAATTTTATATAATTATGATCATGTAGTCTATCTGTCTTGAATTCTTTTTTTCATGAACTATACCACTTTTAATGGTTGCATAATAGGTTATTAATTGAATACAGTGGGTAAGTTGTTAACACATTATTTCACATTGCACTAATATTAATGCTTAACACCCACTAAATGTCACTTGTACTTTTTGGCTGAAATAGTTTCCTCTTTATATTTTACAGTAGATGATGTTGGGGAAAAATTAGAGCATATGGGGAACACACCATTAAAAATCAGCAGTGATGGTTCACAAGAAGATGTTAAAGAAGATGGATTTGGTTCAGAAGTAATTAAAGTGTATATATTTAAAGCGGAGGCTGAAGATGATGTTGAAATAGGTATAAATACTAAGTTTATTGCTATAATGGTTAGGAATTAGAACTTATCTTTTCTGGAAACTATTCTAATACTGCCTTTAAAGTGCAACTTTTTAATGGGTTTCTTTAGGGATAGAATATTTTAAAATTATATATACATATGTAATATATATATATATAATTGTATATAAATATTGTACAGAACAAATCATTCTTAGATTCTTTCAAACGTGTAGAAGATTCCAGTTGAGATTTCAAAACATGAGTGGAGGGAGTTTGGTTTAGAATAGGAAATTGTGAGTATTTAAGGGTAGTCTAGAGGCAGGCTGCTTGGATTTTAATCCTAGTTCTACCATTTAAGTGGCCTTTGGTGAATTACTTAACCTTCTTCTACATCAGTTTCCTCATCCATAAAATGGTCATAATGGTAGTAACTACCTTATAATACTATTGCGAGGATTAAATGGATAAATACATGTAAAAGACAAAGTGCTTTGCACTTATGTTGTTATTTCTTAGTAATGACTGATAATTTAAAGTGAAATTTACATGATAATTCTCTTGACACTTAAAATATATGGGGGGAGTATTTTTCTAAAGGAAAATATTTTAATATATCTTCCTTATTATAATATAAAGTGTGCTCAGTCATGTCTGACTCTTTGTGACCCCAGGGACTATAGCCCACCAAGCTCCTCTGTCCATGGGATTTTCTAGGCTAGAATACTTGAGTAAGTCGCCATTTCCTTCGCTAGGGGATCTTCCAAATCCAGGGATTGAACCTGGGTCTCCTGCATTGGCAGGCAGATTCTTTACCACTAGAGCCACCTGGGAGGAAATTATTCTATGATGCTTACTGATTTTTATATATGTTTTAACTTTTAAGGTGGAACAGAAATTGTTACAGAGAGTGAGTACACCAATGGACATTCTGTAGCTGGAGTGCTTGACCAGAGCCGAATGCAGCGGGAGAAGATGGTTTACATGGCAGTTAAAGATTCTTCTCAAGAAGAAGATGATATCAGTAAGAAAAAAATGGCACTGTAGTGACTCATCCATAGACATCATGCATTCTTTTCTTAAAAAAAAATCTCAGATTTAAGCACTACATAGTAGCAAATATCAATAAAATAAGTCTGACCGTTTGCTATAATTAAGAGGGAAGGATCCTTTTGACTATTCATGAATATGTGTATTGTTCAAGTGAGCAAACATAAAGATATTGTGTCTCAGATACTTGGGATACAGAGATCAGCAACATATGGTTCCTGACTTTACTAGAGCTCACAAATATGTAGGTAATTACTGAGAATCAACTGTGTGTGTATTGCATATGTTGCATATATTATCTCATTTAATTCTTATAACTCATTTCTGAGGTAGGTGGTATTATCCCTGTTTAATGGAAGCAGAAAATGCTCAAGGAAGTTAAGCAATTGCNTGTAGGTAATTACTGAGAATCAACTGTGTGTGTATTGCATATGTTGCATATATTATCTCATTTAATTCTTATAACTCATTTCTGAGGTAGGTGGTATTATCCCTGTTTAATGGAAGCAGAAAATGCTCAAGGAAGTTAAGCAATTGCCCACGGTCATCTAATATTAAATGAGGAACATAGGATTTGAATTCATGTCTGCCTAACTCTGCTGCCAGTGTTCTTTGCACATGGCAGTGAGCACTGTTGACTCTTTCTGAGTTTATCAGTGGAAGGGCTAGCTGGTTGTTTCCTTCTGCTACTGAGGCATTGGCTGAGTAAGTATTCTTCCAAGTCAAGCCACCAGGATTTTTACTTATTATTCTGCTTAAGGTTTCTTGGAGCTGAGTACCACACAGGGTGAAAAAAGCTCCTGACATTTGCTTTCCTGCCATAGTACACATTTCCTTATAAAGACATTTTACTTTCTTCCTACTTTCTCCTCACCACAGTATAGGTATGCAGCCCTTCCCTAAGGCTTTTTCTGTCTTCTTGCCATGCTGAAACAAAAACTACTTTGATTTACCCTAGAAGAGCAAAAGCCTCCCCTTGAGTGCATTACCTTGACAATACTTAGCTTTACCTATACTGCACTATGATCCCCACTCCTCAAATTCCCTTCCCCAGAATTCATAGGGAGCTGAATTCCAATCCCAAATATGAATAATATACCACAGCTGAAAATGTCAAAAACAAATGAGTCAAGAGGACTTTATTAGAAAAAGAATTTCTACTTGATATCTAAATTCGTTACTTTTTTTACTCATTGGTCAGTAAGAAGGGGCACAGTGGAAGATGGGAAACTGAAGCTTAGATTAACTGATGCCAGAATTCCATGGGGATGTGCAAAATTTAGACCAGTGTCTCTTTCTGGTTAATTGAAAGAAAGGAAACCTAGGAGAGGGATACTTTTGCCCCATATTTTTTCCACATTTTTCAAATGAGTAGAAAATACCCTGTCTCTTATACACATCTCTTTGTGGGNCCTTGGGATGGAACTATTTTCTTAATTTCTATGCAGCCAGTAGATTATATAGATGTTACATAAAACTCATGTGTCAGCTTAAGTATATTTTAGTTTTAATATACTTCATATAGTGTTTTTTATTCCATGCTTGATAGTTTTTTTTTTTCTTAACACAGGGAGAATAAAGTATATGGCTATCTTGTTTCTAACCTTAAGAGGTTTTTCACTCTCTAAATTTAAATATAGATTTCAGGTGAATTAATGAGAGACATACACATCATAGCATTTAAGCTAAACAGTTTCTTGGGCTACATTTTTAAATTAAATTGCATAACACAAGAGATTGTGAGAACTGATATTAAGTATTTTGTATACACTGATTCCATTGAAATTTTGGTAAATTGCCTGTCACATTTATCTTAACTCTNCATAGCATTTAAGCTAAACAGTTTCTTGGGCTACATTTTTAAATTAAATTGCATAACACAAGAGATTGTGAGAACTGATATTAAGTATTTTGTATACACTGATTCCATTGAAATTTTGGTAAATTGCCTGTCACATTTATCTTAACTCTTAAAAAGTCAATCTTACTACTTTTAACATTAAGAAAACCATTTTGAAGCATAAATACAAGAAGTTGTTGTTTGTCACGTATTACACAGTTACCATGATTGTATTGGTTATCTGACATGTATAAATTAATTCTTTGCTAAATCTCTTTAATTTCATCAGCCTTCATTGGTGAGAAAGTTGAGCTGATGTCAAGATTTTGTTCGTGGTCATAAAATTCAGTTTCTTACGTTTCATTTACCTGATCAGTTTATTCCTTTAGGATAAATAAGCTGGATATTTTAAAGTTAATTTCATATGGTATCATATTTTTTGTATATTCACTTGAGAAATGAATGTACTTTGTGAAATTTAGCACTTCAATGGCAACTGAATGCTAAGTTTTCGCTAGTAATTAATCAAAATGAAAAGAGTATATATATATGGTTTAATGGTGTATTGATTTTTTTTCAGGAAATACTTTAGACTCAACATTAGAAAACAGAAGTAATACAGCAGCACAATACCTTCAAATCTGTGATAGCATTAACACAAATAAAGTACTTAAACAAAAAACCAAGAAGAGGAGAAGGGGAGAAATGAGGCAGTGGCAAACAGGTAAAATACTAATACATTGCTTTATGAATATTATAATTACTTGAAATGCAGTAGTATTTTTTGTAACCCGAGAATACAAGTCAGTTGTTTGTAGTGTAGTTAGTCTTACTCTCATATACTTGTGTTTGATCTAAGTAGTTGGGTTTTTTAAAAAATGTTTTACTGTTAGCAAAACTGCTTGTTTGCTTTTTACCCAGATGATGTTTTTTAAAAGAGAATTTTCAGGTTGTTACAAAGTGCATGTGATATAGCATTTTGGCAGATGAATGGTCTATAGTAGAGTGCTGCTCATTATATTTTAGTGTGCTCAGTTCATTCACTCAGTCATGTCTGGCTTTGCGACACCATGGACTGCAGCACACCAGGCTTCTCTGTCCATCACTAACTATTAGAGCTTTACTTATTATAAATTGCTTTTAATCTACATCTTGTCTTACAGGGTTTTATTCCACTAGTATAGTTCTCACATTGTGAATGTCAGCTAGTTTTGCTGCATTTGTTGTAAAACCCTTTTAAAACAGTCTGGCCAAATGTTACAACTTCCATTTTTTTTTTAATCTAGCTGTTATAATAGGCCCTGATGGACAACCTCTGACAGTGTATCCTTGCCATATTTGCACAAAAAAGTTTAAATCCAGAGGCTTCTTGAAAAGACACATGAAGAATCATCCTGATCATTTAATGAGAAAAAAATATCAGTGTACAGATTGTGATTTTACAACTAACAAGAAAGTGAGTTTCCATAACCATTTAGAAAGCCATAAGCTTATAAACAAAGTTGATAAAACCCATGAATTTACAGAATACACACGAAGATACAGAGAAGCTAGTCCATTGAGTTCAAATAAACTTATATTAAGAGACAAGGAGCCGAAGATGCATAAGTGCAAATACTGTGACTATGAAACTGCGGAACAAGGACTGTTAAACCGACATTTACTGGCTGTTCACAGCAAGAATTTTCCTCATGTTTGTGTTGAGTGTGGGAAGGGCTTTCGACATCCTTCTGAACTCAAGAAACATATGAGAACCCATACTGGTGAAAAGCCATATCAGTGTCAGTATTGTGTCTTCAGGTGTGCAGATCAATCAAATTTGAAAACTCACATTAAGTCTAAGCATGGTAACAATTTACCATATAAATGTGAGCATTGTCCCCAAGCATTTGGTGATGAGAGAGAACTTCAACGCCATCTGGATTTGTTTCAAGGACATAAGACACACCAGTGTCCTCATTGTGACCATAAGAGCACCAACTCAAGTGACCTTAAGCGGCACATCATATCTGTCCACACTAAGGATTTTCCTCACAAATGTGAAGTCTGTGATAAAGGTTTCCATCGCCCTTCTGAGCTCAAAAAGCATAGTGATATCCATAAGGGTAGGAAGATTCATCAGTGTAGGCACTGTGACTTTAAAACATCAGATCCATTTATTCTTAGTGGTCATATCCTTTCAGTTCATACTAAGGATCAGTCATTGAAGTGTAAAAGGTGCAAAAGAGGGTTCAGACAACAAAATGAGCTCAAAAAGCATATGAAGACTCACACTGGAAGGAAGATTTACCAATGTGAGTATTGTGAATACAGCACCACAGATGCATCTGGCTTTAAACGACATGTGATATCAATACATACAAAAGACTACCCACACAGGTGTGAATTCTGTAAGAAGGGATTCCGACGACCATCAGAAAAAAATCAGCATATTATGAGGCACCACAAGGAGGCTCTTATATAGTAAGATCAATATAAAGAAAGAAGCTATATAGAAAATATGACATGCTACATGGGAANAAGACTACCCACACAGGTGTGAATTCTGTAAGAAGGGATTCCGACGACCATCAGAAAAAAATCAGCATATTATGAGGCACCACAAGGAGGCTCTTATATAGTAAGATCAATATAAAGAAAGAAGCTATATAGAAAATATGACATGCTACATGGGAAGATAATTTCACAAACTCTTTCACCTGGTTACATAGCTTGATATTAAATTATAAACTTACATTCTTTTTATTAAAGATCTTAAAGTATTTGAATTGAGAGGGAATCTCATAGCCCTTTGAAATTACTTAAAGAATTTAAGGAGCACCATAGAATGGTTGCAGAAAACCTATTGTCTATTTAATGGTATAAACATAATTCAACTACAGAGGGGAAGAGCAAAGACAACCACTTTATTTGGCTGATCATATTAGAGACAAATCTTTCTGAAAAGATCATATCTAATTAAGGCCTAACTGCATAAAAGGCGTTACTTTTATACAGTTTTATAAATGGGGTGATAAAATGCAATCATCCATCAGTCACTTAGTCACTGAATCTTTATATGGTACCTGGAAATTGAATTCCAGAAATGGCAAAAGTTTTGTGTATTCATTGAAAGAAATTTCACTGGAAAACAGGTTAGATTAGTTCAATACTATTTAGAAGGATTTCAGAGCTACTAAGGTTTTATTACAGGATAGGATGTTTAAAATACAGCATTCTGTATTGAATTGTAAAGATTGAAGTTCCCCTTTTTTCCGATGTTCAAGTTGATTGATATTCAGTATGGCATATATGACAAAAGTATATTTGAGTCAAATGTGGCTTTCTAAAATGCATGCAACAGTAATGTTGCAANAAGAGACAGGATTGAAGTTCCCCTTTTTTCCGATGTTCAAGTTGATTGATATTCAGTATGGCATATATGACAAAAGTATATTTGAGTCAAATGTGGCTTTCTAAAATGCATGCAACAGTAATGTTGCAAACAAAGCTAGCACTATATTTCTTAATGATACTAAGATTAAATTGAGAGAACACAGTTTTCTTAAATATTTAGTTTTTTTAGGACAGTCATAGCAAGTATGATTGTTCCAGTCTTACTTGCTCTAATGTTTAAAGGTGCAATTTTATGCCATTATTGAAATTTTTGATTTTTAAAATCTATATACCATATTATTAACATAAATTTTCGATGTGAGGCAGTATTTATGCAGTATTTAACAAAACACTATGCTGCCAATAGAGCTTAGAGGTGGATATTCAGTTTACAGTGTATAAAATATGCATCCTTTTAACAACACTTTATGTTAGCATGCTGCAAATCAACATGGCGCTTAATATAAAAAGCTGGCTTAGGGAAATTTAATGAAAATCCTGTTCATAAATGTAATGCATATGATGTGTACTTTTAAGTTTTAGTTGCTTCATGTTTACACTCAGCTGTTCAGCATAATTAAAATGTAATTTTACTTCATGCTATATTGTGGCTTTGTGTTTTAAATAATGTTCACTTTTCTGTTTTTGCACCAGGTAAGAATCAGTTCCTTGAGAATAAATTTTTTATCTTTCTTAATTCAGAATATTAAATTTGGAAAATCTAAAGTTGTGTGTCATGTGGTTGTAAATGATGTACACGCTGTAAGATAAGATTGTCACTGTTAATGTGGGATTATTATTTCTAAATGTTACTCATTGAAATGAGCATACAATAAAAAGCATTTATTGCACTTAAAGCCTTTATGAGTTTATTTAAACTTGTGTTATAATGTCCATTCTTAAAAGACTTTTTACTTAAAATTGCTCTTAGGCATTTTTTGTCTGCAATTTAATGTTTTATAGAATTTTGTGCATTAGCAACATGAGCTAGGAATTTAAACAGTTATGATGGCTATAGCATGATTATTCCTCAAATTTTTGTTAAAACCACGATGGAATGCTTTAAAGTTGCTCATCTTAAGACTTGAGACTTAGTATTACAGAGAAAACTAAAAATTCTTGGCCTGCTTAAGTAACATGATCCTGAAAAATGAATCTAATTATGTTTCCCGTAGGCCAATATACATTCATTAAATCAAGGCTTTCGGAAAGAGTCTGCAAATGAATTTAGTAGTCAGTGTTTGATAGAATTCATGTACCTAGATATATAGCACTGTTGCTTAAAACTCATTGTCAGTTGGGTTAATTATTCTTTAATGATCACTAAGAGAAAAAACCATTACATGTTAGACCAATGCTTTAAGCTTTAATGTCTATAGAGTTTGTCTAGGGATAGTGTTAAAATACATATTCTAATTCTATAGGTGTGGACTGGGGTCTACTATTCTGCATTTCTATCAAGCTGCCAATGTGTTAACCATCATAGAAATAGTGAGGTGTTAGACAAAGCCCCCAGTGTAATTCTGGTACACTTTGGCAGCTTTGCTTAAACAACTACGAGTGAGTATAATGAGGAAATCCATACTGAGGATTTGGCATTTGAGCTGAGACTTGAGTGCCAAGAAAAAACCCGTCATGTGAAGATCTTGTGCAAGAGCATTCAAGGCAGAGAAATATACATGCAAATATAGACAATATGAGATGGTACAAGCTTTGGCTGCATCATGGTGAAAGGAACTGATAATTGATGAGACCTGTGGGAATTTGAAATAAGAAGTCATTGGAGGGTTTTAAGGAAAGGAGTGATGTGATTTATATTTTGAAGATCATTTTGGAGGCTGTGTTAAGAATGTATTGTAGAGGAGCCAAGGGAAGCAGGGAGCCACTTGAAGAGGTTATTCCACTCATTCATGGCTACAATGGGGCTGAAGAAAAGCAAATAGATTCCCTTATTAATTGGATCTAGAAAACCTCAGCCAGGATAGTACAGATAAGAATTCAGCCCATGTTACAAACAAAAGATTGCTCTTAAAAATGCAGATTTTACCAAAAAAAAATGTAAGTCAAAGTACCTTCACAAGAAGGAGGAATCATTTTGCAATTACTAAAAGAATAGGCACTTTTCTAGAACAGTTCAGGGTCATTACATGGAAATGGATTTGTCTGATTGTCACTTCCAAGTAGCCTATACCATGATAGAGAGGAAAATATTAAGAATTATTCAGGTAGAGCTCTCAAATTCAATTCATGTCTTGTATAGGAAAACCACCAGTTTGAACCTTGACCTTTATGACATAATTTTTATTGCAGAAAACTTTCGACCATATACAATATAATGAACCCCTATATAGCCATTACCCAACTTGAGCAGTCATTACTTAAATGGTCAATTTTGATTCATTTTTTACTTTTCCTTACTCCTGCTTTAACCCACCTATACCTCATTGGTTTATTTTTATTCCCTATTGTCTTACTGGCTTATTTTGAAGTAAATACCAGGCATAGTTTTAAGAATTTTTGAAGGAAGATATCACACAGTTTTTAAATACACTTACTTCCAGAAAAAGAAGACATCTCACATGAAGGCAGGGGAACTAAACAATCTTCTTGGTCAGTTCTTTCTAGTTTCCTTTATTGTGGGAACTGGAGAGAACTGGAATTCTATCAAATAAAACGTTTAGGACTCAAGATTTCATTTAGAGAAAATGCAGAACTAGATTAGAACCCTAGAATATCACGAGATAATTCCACCCTGTCTTACCAAAAGAATTAGCTTGTAAATTTGATAATGGTTAACAAAGTTCTCTTAGAATCTTGGAACCTCTTACATTAGGAACTGCCTATTGTTATTGGCAATCTAGAGGCCCTATAGAAAAACGTCTAGATTTTGTAGGGTCAAGGCTCTAGCACTAGGTATCAAAAATATTTTCACCTGACTGTTCCAGTTGCTAGACCTCTCTCTTTTATTTATTTATTTTTTTATTTTACTTTACTGTATTGGTTTTGCCATACATCAACATGAATCTGCCATGGGTGTACATGAGTTCCCAATCCTGAACTCCCCTTCCACCTCCCTCCCCATACCATCTCTCTGGGTCATCCCAGTGCACCAGCCCCAAGCATCCTGTATCTTTCATCGAACCTAGACTGACGATCCGTTTCTTACATGATACTATACATGTTTCAATGCCATTCTCTCAAATCATCCCACCCTCTCCTCCCACAGTCCAAAAGTCTGTTCTGTATATGTGTGTCTCTTTCGCTGTCTCACACACAGGGTTATCATTACCATCTTTCTAAATTCCATATATATGTGTTCAGTTCAGTTCGGTTCAGTTGCTCAGTCGTGTCCGACTCTTTGAGACCCCATGAATCGCAGCACGCCAGGCCTGTTCAACACCATCTCCTGGAGTTCACTCAGACTCACGTCCATTGAGTTCCTGACGCCATCCAACCATCTCATCCTCGTTGTCCCCTTCTCCTGCCCCCAATCCCTCCCAGCATCAGAGTCTTTTCCAATGAGTCAACTCTTTGCATGAGATGGCCAAAGTACTGGAGTTTCAGCTTNTTATTCAAATATTTGAGCTTGTTCAACCAAAAGATAATTGTTCAAAGTGAGTTAACAGATGTTTAATTTTATTAATTATATCTGCAGTAATTTATTAATTATACACCTGCAGTCTACATTTAAAATTTTCTTTGAAAGATTCTACAGAAAAGTTGATTGACATATATTTATCTGTTGCTCATCATGATATACTTAGGCATTTTAAGACTTTTATTGAAATATAATAAACTTAGAAGTAGTACACACATAGGTGTACAACTAAATGAATTTTCCTAAACTCAACACATATGCAACCATCAGATCAAGAAAGAGCATATTATTAGTATCTCAGTAGTCCTCCTTATGTTTCCTTCCAATTGGGTGCCAACCCTCAAAGAAAACCAACCACTTCTTGACTTTAAAAATGATAGATTAGTCTTACCTGCTTTCAGTACTTAAGCTTTTAACATAAGAAAAAGGCAGTCATTATCATAGTGTTAAAAATCAGATACTATATAGTTTTACAATGTCCTACAATGTGCAGGGCAGTCTCCTACATCAAATTATTCAGCCCCAAATATTAATAGTGCTGAGGCTGAGAAACTCTGCTAACAAAACGTAATGGCTTTAGGATTTTTTTCTCCCTAATTTTATACTCTAGAAATGTCCCATGAACTTACACAAGTCCATTTGTCTTCTGTTTTCTAAATCACAGTAGTTTGTGTATTACTACCTGGTGGTATATATTCATAGTCATCATACAAGAGGCCTAGGATTGGATACTGTGTCCTGTACCTATATGGAAAAACAAAAGTTAGTTTACAGGCTGGACAAGAAAATGATTTCATTGCTTTTTAGTCACTCCTACTTTGACTTTCCTTATTTAATTTGGCTCTGAATGACTTTTAACTTTTTCTAAAAAGAAAATCTCCTCTTAGATTTATCACTATTATTTTCAAGAGAATAAGAGGGAAGTATTTCTGCTTCTGGCAATGATGGACCACTGGCAGCACGAGATAGTGATCCCAAAGAAGGGAAACAAATGACATGAGCCCTACAAGTGCCTACCACACTGCCTGGAGTGAGAATTTGCAGAACAGAATACCAGACCGGAAAAAGCTATACAGTTGGAGAGAGATGAAGGGATCTGTAGAGAATTCCCTTACAAGTCTTTGGGTGAGTACTGATCAGTATAGGCATGTGAAAAAGCTACTGAGGCTGGGGTAAGAATCAGTGAAAAGGAACAGTCTTAAAATTCCTGGAAATCGCTTGGTGAAGGGAACTCTAGTCTGTGTTCCACTAACCAGAGTGAGAAGATTTCCTAATTCTAGAGTGAAGTGAAGTCACTCAGTCGTGTCTGACTCTTTGCGACCCGTGGACTGTAGCTCACCAAGTTCCTCCATCCATGGGATTCTCCAGGCAAGAATACGGAGTTGGTTGCCATTTCCTTCTCCATAATACTAGAGGGCATCAGGCAAATACTACAAAACACTACTACTACCTTAGTAGTGGGATGACCTGGTCCTAGACTGCAAGTTGTTCCAAATGTTTAAAAACAAAACTTGAAATTATTGCACTGTTTCCAAATAATCTAACCTCATCTCAAAACAATCCTCCTAAATTTTTAGTGTTATAAAAAATATCCAGAACTCAAGTATGTAAAATCAAAATATATGGCATTCAATAAGAAATTAGTAGGCATGGAATGAAGCAGGAATATGAGTAATGAAGAAGAAAAAAGTGAATTAGTAGAAACAAACCAAGAAATGACAAATAAGCAAGGTTTCATCTACTAGAAATATAAAGAAATGTATAAAGTGTATAATCAGTAAGTTGGAAGAAAGCATGAACACAGTGAGAAAGATTGAAAATATGATGATCTACATCAAATTCATAAAGATGAAATTAATGTTGTGTGGGATTAACAACAAATTAGGCACTGCAGAAGAAAATACTACTAAATTTGAAGATGTCAGGACAAATTATCCAAAATCAAACACAAGAGAAAAAAAGACTGAAAAAGATATACAGAGTATGAGTTAGCCATGTAAAATATCAAGTGCCCTCATATATGCGTAATTGAAGGATTACACGATATAGGATTATATATCCTGGATTATAGGTTTAGCAGGAGACAAAAAAATAGCTGAAGAAATAACGATCTAATTCTTTCGAAATTTGATAGAAACTAAACACAGAGATCCAAGAAGCTCAATGAAGAACAAGAAAACTAAAGATGAAGAAAAACACATAGAGGCACATCATTATCAAATTGCTGAAAACCAGTGATAAAGTATCTCATAAACAGAAAAAAAGCATTACTCAGAGAAATAATCATAAAATTAACATCAAACTTCATAATATACATAATGAAAGTCAGAAGACAGTGGAATGACAGCTTTAAAGTACTGGAAGAAAAAAACCTCTCCAGTTACTATTCTACACACAGCAAAAATAACTTTGGATAATAAAGGCAAAATTACAACTGTTTTCAGACATAAAAAGCCAAGAAAAGTCTTCACCAGCAGAGCAGTATGGTGAAAAATAGTTCTAATGAGGTGGATGAAACTGGAACTTATTATACAGAGTGAAATAAGCCAGAAAGAAAAACACCAGTATACTAACGCATATATATGGAATTTAGAAAGATGGTAACAATAACCCTGTATGCGAGAGAGCAAAAGAGACAGAGATGTATAGAACAGACTTTTGGACTCTGTGGGAGAGGGAGAAGGTGGGATGATTTGGGAGAATGGCATTGAAACATGTATAATATAATATACGAAAGGAGTCGCCAGCCCAGGTTCGATGCATGATACTGGATGCTTGGGGCTGGTGCACTGTGACGACCCAAAGGGATGGTACAGGGAGGGAGGAGAGAGTGAGGTTCAGGATGGGGAACATGTGTATACCTGTGGCGGATACATGTTGATGTAAAGTAATTAACTGCCAACTAAAATAAATTATTTTAAAAAATAAAAAATAAAAAAAATAAATGAAGCATGGAAAATGATTATCAGGTGGTAATTTTGGATCTAAGCAAAAGAATGAACAGCACTAGAAATGATAAATATATGAGTAAACTTAAAACATTGTTTTTCTTGTTTTAATATTTTAAAAATAATTTTATTATTTAGAGCAATATAATACTGTATTTGAAGGTTTGTAATATATGTAAAAGTAAATATAGATAATAGAAATAGCAAAAAGATCATGGGAAAATGGAAGTATACTACCATAACATTTCTATGCTACATGTGATGAGATACATTATTTGAGGACAAACTGTGATAATATAAAAAAGAATACTTTAAAACTTACAGCAATCATAAAAAAAGAAATATACTTAATAAACCAATAAAACATAAAATACAATAATGAAAATAACTTCAAGAATATCACTAAAATTGATATAGTTCTAACCAGATTGGTTAGCAAAGAAAGAAAGAGCACACAATTTAAAGATATCAAGAAAGATATCCCCTCATACCTGTCTTAGAATGGCTATTATCAAAAAGACAAGAAATATCAGATTGTTGGCAAGGGTGTGGAAAAAAGGGAAACTTTTGCACTGTTGGTGGGAATGCAAACTGCTGCAGCTACTATAGAAAACAGTATTGAGGTTCCTCAAAAAATTAAAAATAGAACTATCAAATGATCTAGCAATTTAACTTCTGGGTATTTAGCAGAAGGAAGTGAAAACACTAAAAGGTATCTGCACTCTAATGTTCATTGTGACATTATTTACCAATAGTCAAGACATAAAATCAGTGTAAGTGTCCATCAGTGTTGGAATGGATGAATAGAATATTATGTATTATATATTCAATACACACACGTAGACACACACTGGAGTATCATTCACGCAAAAAATAAAGGAAATCCTACCATTTACAACAGAAGGGATTGACCCTGAGGGCATTATGCAAAATGAAACAAGGCAGACAGAGACAGACAGATACCATATTATCTCACTTGTACGTGGGATCTAAAAAAAAAAAAAAAAAAAAAACATAGGCAAAGAGAACATATTGCTGGTTGCCCGAGGTGGAGGAGTAAGGAGTGGGCAAAATGGGTGAAACAGGTCAAAAGGTACAAACTTTCAGTTACAAAATAAATACATTGGGATGTAATGACCAGTATGGTAACTATAGTTAATAAGACTATATTGTATATTTGAAAGTTGCTAAAAGATTAGATCTTTAAAAGTTATCACAAAAAATTTGTAACTATGGATGGTAGTGGGTATTAACTAGACTTATTGTGGTGATCACTTAGAAATATACATATAGTAAACCACTGTTATATATCCAAAACTAAAATAATGTTATATGTTAATTATATCACAATTTTTAAAAATTTAAAGAGAAATCTTTTGTCTTGAAAACATAAAAAGGAGTATAATGACAAAAGAACAGTCACAGAAGACTTCAGGCATCCCCAAAAAAGACTTAAAAAAAACCTCTCTGCATAATTGGGTAGGACTAAAAGAAAAGGAAAAAGAGGAAATCAGAATGAGGCCTGCACCCTTGGGAGGGAGCTGTGAAGAAAGAAAGTTTCCCACACCTTGAGAAGTCTCCTCACCAGTGGAGAGATCATACTGGACAGAGGGAGACTATTGGAGCCTAAGAGGGAGAGAGCAGCAACAGGTTTGTGGAAGGCAAAATATAGAGTGATCTGCACAGAGGGTAGGCACTGCCAATATATGTTCCCCAACCTGAGACACTCCTGTCAGTGAGAGTGGGGCTTGGGTGCTGAAGTTCAGAGTCCAGAGTTCAATCTCAGGGAGAGGACCAGGGTTAGATGTGGAAACTACACCTAACTAGGTCTAGGTGTACTAGGAAGAACCCTGAGCCCACCAGAGAAAGAAGGCACCATTATTGGGAGGCACATGAGGAGAGGGGTGGGACCACCATGAGAGTTTCTTTCCCTGTGAGTACTCCCAGGCACAGGACACTGCCTAAAGGAGGCCTGGGGACTGGCATCGGTCACCATTGCCATCTTGGGCTCCAGAGGCAGATACTGGCCACTTCTTCCAGACCTGCAGGCAGATGCTGGAACTGCCCTGCTGTCCCAGGAGAGCACAGATAGCTCTTGCTATTAGGAAATCCACAAGTGAGTTCCAGGAGCTGTCCCATTGTCCTGGGAGCATATAGGTAAACTTGCTCCTCCAGAAAATCCATCAGTGGGAGTCAGGACCTGCCCATGCTGTCCTAGGAAGACACGGATACCTCCCCCTGCTAGGAAATCTGCCCAAAGGGGCTGAAACTAGGGGATATGTGACCAAGGAAGAAGTGGTGAAATCTCTCTTAGCAGCTGTGTTAACTTTAGTTACACCTCCACTGATGGCTTCCTAAATTCAGTGCATGTGAAACATCTGAAAGGACAAGTGTTCTTGTAGCTGGGAGGGGTCTAACTTTAGCAGCTGTGGGCTTTGTGGGCACATACATGTGAAGGTTGGGGCAGATCAGAATATGAGCTGCCTCTGTAGTTCCCATGGTGGGTCCAGGTGCATAGCTGATGCAGTCCTAGAACCTGACTTCAGTGGATCTGAGCCAATGAATGGCCTGATGTAAACAATGCCTGGGAGTCACCAGGGCCAATTGCTGGCATGCCCACAGTTAAGATGGGACCAAGAACACCAACAACAACATTGTACTTTGTAAGCTCATTAACAGGCAAAAGGGGACACAACAGAGCACATTGACAGGTGAACACCTGCAGAGGAGGAATACTCAGTGGCTTCTCTCCCAGTTGGAGCATTTCAATCCTACCTATCTTATACCACAGATCAGAAACACAGCTAAGAAACAGATCTGGGGATCTCTAATCTGACAACTAGGGAACAGACCCCACCCCTGACAGGGCAGTGACAACCAAATAGCAATATCTAGGGCATGCAACATGTAGGGCAAGCTCTGATCACCCTATCAAGGGGATAATGGAACAAGCCTCTGGACCAGCCTCACCCACAAGAAGGCAAGCACCAGAAGCAAGAGGAACCATGATCATGCAGACTTTGGGAAGGAGACCATAAACATAGTATGTGACAAAATGAGATGACAAAGAAATATGTTACAGATGAAGAAGCAAGATCAGTTCAGTTCAATTCAGTCACTCAGTCGTGTCCAACTCTTTGCGACCCCATGAATTGCAGCACGCCAAGCCTCCCTGTTCATTACCATCTCTCAGAGTTCACTCAGTCTCACATCCAAGATAAACTTCTACAAAAACAACTAAATGAAGAAGAGACAAGCAATCTATCTAAAATAGAATTTGGAGTAATAATGATAGTAAAGATGTCCCAAGATCTCAGAAAAAGAATGGGGGCAGAGATCAAGAAGATGCAAAAAATGTTTACCAAAGACCTAGAAGAACTAAAGAACAAATAAACATAGATGAACAAGACAAGAACTGAAATAAATACACTAGAAGGAAAAAAATAGCAGAGTAACTGAAGCATAAAAACAGATAAGTGACCTGGAAGAGAGAATGGTGAAAATCTCTGCCACAAAGCAAAGAAAAAAGAATGAAAAGAAATTAGGACAGTCTCAGAGACTTTTAAGACAACATTAAATGCACTGACATTTGAATTAAAAGGATCCTGGAAGAAAAAGAGAAAGGGCCTGAGAAAATATTTGAAGAGATTATAGTTGAAATCTTCCCTAACATGGGAAAGGACATAGTTACCCAAGCCCAGGAAGTGCAGAGTCATATGGGATAAACCCAAGGAAGAGCACACCAAGACACATATTAATCAAACAAACACATTATATACAAAGAAAAAATATTCAAATAAAGAAGGTGAAAGTGACAAATGACATATAAGGGAATGCCCATAAAGTTGTCAGCAGATTTTTCAGCAAAAACTCTGCAGGCCAGAAGGGCGTGGCAGGATATATTTGTAATGAAAGGGGGAAAAAACCTACAACCAAGAATACTATACCCAGAAAGGCTCTGATTTAGACTCAACAGAGAAATCAAAAGCTTCACAGACAAACAAAAGCTAAAAGAATTCAACACCACCAAACCAGCTTTGCAATAAATGCTAAAGGAAACTTTCTAGGCAAGAAACACAAGAGATGAGAACAAATGAAGAAAGGAAGGGGGAAAAGAACTACAAAACAAACCCAAAACAATTTATAAAATGTCAGTAGGAACATAAAAGTTGATAATTACCGTAAATATAAATGGATTAAATGCTCCAACCAAAAGACATAGACTGACTGAATGGATACAAAAACAAGACCCATATATATACTGTCTATAAGAGACTCCCCTCATACCTAGGGACACATACAGACTGGAAGTGAGGGGCAGAAAAAGATGGTCCATGCAAATGGAAATCAAAAGAAAGCTGGAGTAGCAACACTCATATCAGACGAAACAGACCTTAAAATACTGTTACAAGAGACAAGGAAGGACACTACAAAATGATCAAGGGATCAATCCAAGAAGACATAACAATTGTATATATTTATGCACCCAATATAGGAGCAACTCAATATATGAGGCAAATGCTAACGGCTATAAAATGGTGCAGCTACTTTGGAAAAATTTAGGAGTTCTCCAAAAAATTAAACAGAGTTACTATGAGCTAAGCAATTCTACTCCTAGGTATATACTTAAAAGAAATGAACACATATTTATACACAAATTTGAACACAGATATTTACAATAGCATTGTTCAAAACTGAAAACAGCCCAAATTTCCATAATTGATGAATGGATAAATAAAATGTTATATACATCCATAAAATAGAATACTATTTAGTAACAAAAATCAATGAAGTACTGACACATGCTAAACCACAGATGAATCTTGAAAACACGCAAAGTGAAAGAGTTCAGTTTCCAAAGATTACATTTTGCATTATTCCATTTATATGAAATATCCAAACTTGATTGTTGCTGAATGTATTCATAAAGAGTCACTTTCTATTTGATTTTTCTAAATTGCTGTGATGTAAGTTATGGTTATATTAATTACACAAGAAGAGATGCTGCCTAAGAATGATGATGTCTATGCAGAAAAGAACAGAGCCAAAAGATAAAGGCAGATTTCTGAAGACATATTTTGATCACACAAATCCATTTGGACAACAAGCAATCCCAGTTAAGTGGATTAACCAATTCCCAGTTTAAGCTGTGTTTCTGGCATGTGCAACTGAAAGAGTCCTGACTAATGTGGTTGGTTAAACAATGAATTATTTGCTTTTTACTTTCACTGTATTTAATGTATTATAAATACAGTGAAAGTGTGCTGTTGAATTTTATTGTCTTTTTTTGAACATTCATTCCTCAGTAGAATTACTGGCCAGCAGAAAACACCAAATTCTGTCTAAGGGTGTATATATCAAGTAAGCATACTATAACTTGGATTATATCATAACCAAAATCATATCCAAATTTCATTAAAAATACATTACTTTCTAGTTGTAACAGTTGTCCTTCCACCACTGGAGGGTTGGTTATGAGATGAATATATTTCTTGTCTCAACTTTGAGAGTTNCTATAACTTGGATTATATCATAACCAAAATCATATCCAAATTTCATTAAAAATACATTACTTTCTAGTTGTAACAGTTGTCCTTCCACCACTGGAGGGTTGGTTATGAGATGAATATATTTCTTGTCTCAACTTTGAGAGTTCCTTACAAATAAAAGACAATATAACCATTTGAAAACAGTACAAACATGAGGTAAGAGGTATTTCTGATCATTTAACAAGGTTCTAAGAATAATTTTTCCCTTCCTTTTTAGCCTTGAGGTAAGAATATTCCAATCCTACTTGTTGAATTCCATATAGTCTTGCTTCATGATACCTAATTAAGTTACATTATAAGTCTCTGCAAGAATCCACTAACTGGTATAGGATTTCTATACTTAAGGGATAACATGAGATAGAATGGGCATGATTCTCAAGGTGAATATGTGAAAATTTCTGTTGCAAAAGATTAAAAAGTATAACATAGCAGAAAAGTATTGAAACTTCAATATGGGAAAAGATATTGTTTCCTAAAAGATAATCTATTACTGAACATTACTACAAGTACCATTTGTTCAATAACAGCAATACGATATTAACCACCATTTTGGATACTTTCTTCCTTCAGTACCTATTTTATAACAGAACTTGGGCTATATACTATAGTCATAGAAAGGAATATAACACAGTCCCTTACTGAAGCAACTCAGTCTTATTGGAAGTTTCATTGCTAATGAGGTAGAAAAACAACATTTTAAAAATATTAAAGACATAACATTTTTGCTNTATACACACACACACACACACACATATATATATATACATATATATATAATATCCAGAATATCCAGATCCCTTAGGCACCATTCCTACTCAAATAGATTTTAAAATTAAAACTCATTTAGTGCCACAACAGCAGTGTTACTGCATCAGAAACAGCACAACTAAGAGTTGTTCCTAAAAACAAACTTGGGGTCAATATTTATTCTCCTTGTGTAAACATTATGTAAGTTGCATGCCTCAACCTCTGTTTTCACTCATTTATATCTGACCAGATATGAAATTGCTCATATACAGTTGATAGATTCTTTGATTCTTCTTGTTATTGTGTTTTGGGGTACAAGCTTTACTTCCTCATTAAAAATAATGGACTTTTAATTTCATTTAAATTCATTAGTGGTATAACAAAATAAAGGACTTCCCTTGTAGTTTAGCCAGTAAACAACCTGGTCGCAATGCAGGAGACCAGGGTCAATCTCTGGGTTGGGAAGATTCCCTGGAGAAATGGTAACCCACTTCAGTATTCTTGCCTGGAGAATCCCATGGACAAAGCAGTCTGGCAGGCTACAGTCCATTGAGTCACAAACGTCGGACACAACATAGTGACTAAACCACCACCATAACAAAATAAAACAACCATAAAGGCAATAGCATCAATAACCCAACATGTTCAAAATGAGAAAAATCAACAAATAAAAACAAACTGTATTTGTAGTTAACTCCATCTTTATACTTTAGTTTTAGCTACATTAAGTGATTATGCTATTAAGAAAGTCAATGGTTTTTTATTTGATTTGTACTTACTTTGAAAATTTTTTGTTTATCCACAAAGCAAACAAACCCCAAAATAAAACATATTCTATAAGCTACACATGAACTATCAAATAAAGCTTATTTAGCTTTACATCCTGTATATTTAAGTTGTACTATAAGAAATTAAATTATGTAAATAAATACACAAAAATATCTTTATATTAATAGGAAGGGCAATGTTTATTTTTGTAAAATTATTTTTTTAGTGAATGGTGTTACCAAGGGTATAGAATATAGTTTTCTTTTTTTCTTTCTTTCCTAGCATGATACACCCAAGGATTCAATTATAATCTGTATAACCTGTCTATATTATCTGTTATGTATTACGAATATTGAGTCATTTTATAATGAAATTATACTGANAGTGTTCCCTCTCCCCCATCACCAAATAAATAAATTGAAATTAAAAAACCAACAACCCCAACTTAATGTCTTCTTTTTTTCTTTCCTAGAAAAGATGAAGTTAAATTACAAAACGATTTAACAAAATTCTTTACACAATGATATGTATTTAGCAAAAAGTTACACAACATACTCCTATCACTCTACCTTCAGTTGATTTTTCTTTGTAGCTTTAAACTTGAAAATAACATTATCTTATTAGAAAATCTGTGTTGACCTGTACATTTATGCAGTGTAGGATCTACATACCCTTAGTTTGCAGATCTCTCTGTCTTTCTCCATTCTTAAGTTTTTTACCGTCTCCATGTAATGGTTGCCAAACTCATCCATTTTAGCCTGTACCATCGGGCCTGTGCAAGTCTCAGAAATCTACACAAGGCAAAATAATTTTCTGTAATTAGACTGTTATGAAGGAAATGCATATTATATTATAAAACATTAATAGCATGAAAAACACATAATTAAAACACTGAAATAATCAGAAGGATTTTTTTTTGTAAGTTCATTATATAGCTGAAATGGCAGTGAGTTAAGACATAACTTCANCTGTCTCTTATACACATCTCTGTTATGAAGGAAATGCATATTATATTATAAAACATTAATAGCATGAAAAACACATAATTAAAACACTGAAATAATCAGAAGGATTTTTTTTTGTAAGTTCATTATATAGCTGAAATGGCAGTGAGTTAAGACATAACTTCATGTAAAATCATGAGAAAGCAGTCTATGTATTTTCTCACATTGAATTGGATACACACACAGACACACAGACACAAACACAGACACACACACACACACACACACACACACACACACACACGGGCTTCGCAGGTGGCACTAGTAGTAAAGAACCCTCCTGCCAGTGCAGGCTAAAAGACACAGGTTCAATCCCTGGATCAGGAGACCCCCCTGGAGGAAGACATGGCAATCCACTCCAGTATTCTTGTCTGGAGAATCCCATGGACAGAGGAGCCTGGGGGACTATGGTCTATAGAGTCGCAAAGAGGCAGACACGACTGTAGCAACTTAGCACAGCACATAGATGTATATATAACCAATGGTATAATTAAGGCAATAGCACATGCTTAAAATAAAATTTGAATACCTGCATTCTAAGATTTTTATTCTCTTGCTCTAAATTACGCTTACAGTATTCCAATTCTTTTAGTCTATATTCTATGTCTGATAGTGTATGCTGAAGAGAGAGATTGTCTTCTTCCAATGCTTGGCATTTTGAGGTTGAGTCTTGACATCTTTGCTGTAAAGAATACATAATAAATGAGACAAATGGATTTTACTTTTTAGGAGAGAGTGCTTTTAGTTGATTAATTCAATGAAACAAAGCAAATATTTTTCCATGCCAGTTTACTTATATATTTATCCTTAAATAGTAAGTTAAGTCAGCTATGAAAGATATTACTCTCCCTTACCTTCTTGAGTGAGAAGTAATTGAGATTAGATGAATTTTCAGTGTACCAATTTAGCATACTCTTGCCTCTCCTTGGCAATATGATAACCTACCTTTCAGTAGGCACCAAAACAACCCTATGCCTGATTATGTAACAACTGGAAACTCAACCCAAATTTGGGATTGTCACAGGAGCAAATTTTAGGAATGGATCAGCCTCAGAGATTTATTATGATTTCCAAAGAATCATCTCTGCTCAGATATCTGTAGAAAACTTTTAGAGTTCATTCATTCAATTACTCATTGCACAAATGTGTTAAGATCTACAAAAACCTTTTTAGCAACACACTAGTAGACCAAATGAGTAAGTGAACTTAGATATTCAATATTTATACAATTTTTGTCACCTAACTACAAAGAAAATTGTGAATTATTTATATTCCATACCTAAAATACTTTATATATATACGTGTATATATATATGTATACATATATATATATATATATATATACACCCATATATTTTTCTGAGAGGGCTTCGGTAACTGGAAATACCCAAGGCCTCTCAATTCCCATATGAACAAATTATTTCATCATATTTTAATTGTCTGGATTGTATCTCATAACTCCAATGTGCTAACTGTGCATATGAAAAACTATCAATCTAAATTATCAATGAAATTGTCAATTTACCTGCTGTTGGCGATTATCAGCTCTCACTGATGCCAAGAGTTCTTCATACTCTTTTATTTGAGTTTCTTTGAATGTCAAATCTTTCTCAAGCCTTATCTTATCATTTTCCAGTGACTAGAACCAAAATTATTTATGACTCAGAATTACAGAAACTTGTCAACAGTTACACAATACAAAGATCTGTTTTCATTGAAATGTTTAAATAAGCACTTATTTCATTTGCAGTTGTTTAATAAAACAGAATTCTAAAAGTTAATCAAAATATGGGATACAAAATGATTGAAACTTTAAAACCTGCATTGATAGACATTTTGATGAACTGATGAATCCTAAGTGCAATGAAGCAGAACCTTCTGAATTATTTAACATTTTTTTCTTAGATCCACAAAGACTCCTTGTTAATCCCAGTATGTTTTGAATTTTCAAATTAAGAGTCTGAATGTATTCATCAGAACCCAGAAACAAAAAACCCACTCCAAAGTCCTCAAGGAGTAATTTATTGTATGGAAAGTCTTCTGAATGTATCTAGCTAATGTCATGAAGAACACCAATTAAAATAGAAATCAGAAAATGTTAGTTTTTAAAGATAGAAATTTTCAAGCATTCAAAAAAATGCAAAGTATGCTTCATTATTACAGAAAAGGGGAAGTTCCCAATCAATGAGTCAGATTATTCTAATTTTACAAACTACTCCCTGGCTTTAAGCATTAAATTACCTTAGTGGTAAACTAAATAATAAGTGTGCACCCAAGTTTCTTTCATTTTCACACTGGACAGCTCTTTACTTCTCTCCTCCAACCCCAATTAACTGTTGCAAGAAAATAACTATATCTGGTGAGCACAATATTATTGTATTAAATTTTTAAAAGGCAAACTGAATGCTTTGATTTATATGTTAGGAAGCTAAGAACTAGAAAATCTTTGGAAAGAAAAATCAAAATAAATGTTACTGTCAAGTCATTCTGAAGATGTCCAAGCTCTTCCCGTATATTGCTGAATGTGGACAGCACTAGTCGAAAAGATTTTTCAGACATATCCCTCATCTGGGGGAAGAAAACGATTGATGATTTATTTTTACTAGCATTTAAAACAGGCAATGTAAGTAATAGTAATCTAATTTTTCTGCTCTACAAGCAAACTTATTCACAACTTCATTTTTAATATGGCAATATTAGAATAGTGATGCAGGGCATTTGGTCAATAACATGCATAAGTAATCCAAGGAATATTCCTGAAGAGATCATAGCTATGTTATTTGAAAAGGGTCTCTTTTTTCCCATGATGAAGTATCACCTTTTTAATGATAGAAATATATCAGCATATTCTCAAATTTACTTTTTTTCTCTAAAGATTAGAAAAGATGAGACAGTCAATCTTCAAATAACAAATTGCATCTCGCTAAGTGCACTGTCAAATGCATGGATTTTGGCTGAGTTGAGAACAATATAATACAAATTAAGTTTAAGCTTGAAGTATAAAAATATTTCAAATTTTAAAGAGTGGGAACAATCCTTTCACTAGGTTAAACTCAGTTCTTCAAAGAAAAATGATTTTAAAACAAGAAACTTCTGTTTCTGAATAGATGGAGCAGAAATACTTTTCTCTATTCTTCTTGCTAAATATAACTGAAAGCCCTGGAATTTATGTATAAAACGTACATAAAAAGACTCTGAAAGGGGAAAAAAAAGAATGAAGTCTGGTTTAGAACATTGGGAGCTAAGGAAATATACAGAAGTGATTTCCTAGGCTTTCTTTTTGCTTCATTTTTCAGAGTGATGTTGGAGAAATCAGTAACCCAGAAACACTAGAGATATGGACAATAAAAGTCCCTAGGAGAGCCTGCTTTCTCTAGCCAAAGGACCATAAAAAGGGCAGCCTAGCAAAGCAGGTAGCATTTAGATAACCACTCTACTCCAACCAAACATCACAGAAAAAAATGCAACTATATTCTACTTTACCCAAAGCATCAAAAGCCAAGAAGGGAAATTAGACTATCTCTCTTTCAATCTCCCTGCTTAGTCACTTAATAGGAATTAGTGAATTCTTGGTGGCTCAGACAGTAAAGCGTCTGCCTGCAATGTGGGAGACCCAGGTTCGATTCCTGGGTCAGGAAGACCCCCTGGAGAAGGAAATGGCAATCCACTCCAGCACTCTTACCTGGAAAATCCCATGGGCAGAGGAGCCTGATAGGCTACAGTCCATGGGATCGCAAAGAGTCAGACACGACTGAGTGACTTAACTTTCACTTTCAGTGAAGAGTCAAGACTTTCATCACTGTCCAACAGATGTGAAGCTACTCACCTTACAGTGTTTGTAGACGCCAAGAGGGGAACATTACTACAACACTCTTTCCCATCGAAACCAGGGTGTTATCAGTAAGGACCTATAATTCCTTACCTCTTCCCAGGAAGAACAATGAGATACTCCCCCAACCAGTGTCAACAGAAGCAGAGTAGGGAACCTGGACTTTCATTCCCACCTGGCAGTAATAAGCATTTGCCCCACTTCCTCTGTTTCTCAGTATCAGAGGAAGCCTGCTACAAAAGAAGTTCTGAGCAAAATAAAAAGTCATAACATAATATTCAAAATATCCAGGTGTCAATAAAAAAATCACTTATTCTTAGAACAAGAACATCTCAACTTGATGAAAAAAAAAGAGTACATGCCAACATCATGATATCAAAAATGTTAGAATTATCTGACAAGTATTTTAAAATAGCCATCTTAAAAATGTTTCAATAAGAAACATTTGCAAAGATTTATAACAAAAAATAGAAAGTCTCAGGAACACAATGGAAAATCTGAGAAAACAAATTAAGAGTAACAAAATGGAAATTTTAGAACCTAAAAGGGCAATAACTTACAAAAAAATAAAAGCTCAATGGATGAACTAAAAATCATAATGGAAAGGATAGAGCAAAGAATAAATGAACTTGAAGATCAAACAACAAAAAAATACTTAATTCTGAACATCAGAGAGAGAATAGATTAGAAGATTGAACAGGGCCTCAGTGTCCAATGCGAGTATAACATATATCTAACAGTGTCCAATGGGAGTATAACATATATCTAACATTTATGTCATCAGAATCCTAGAAGGGGAAAAGAAAGAAGGTGGAGCTGAAAAAGTGTATGAAAAAATAATGGCCGAAAATGCTTCCAAATTAGCAAAAAAACAAACATACACATTCAAGAACTTGAGAAAACCTCAAGTAGGATAAATCCAAAGAAATCCATGCCTGGACATATCAGCCAAACTTTTTAAAACTGAAGATAAATTTAAAAATCTTAAAAGCAGCAAAAGAAACCTTAACTATTGGGAATAGCAATTCCAATGACAATCAATTTCTTATGAGAAACCACAAAAGCCAGAATGTTTTTTAAGTGATGAAACAAGATAACTGCCAACTACAAATTCTGTATCCAATGGGGGGAAAAAAAAAACCCTTTAGGAATGAGGGGGAAATCACAGATTAGATGAAACGAAAAATAATTTTTCACTAGCAGACCCACACTAAAAGAATGATTGAAGGAAGTTTTCTGAAGAGAAAGGAAAAGATAGAGGGAATTTGAACTCTGGTGGCTCAGATGGCAGAGAATCCACCTACAATGTGGGAGACCTGTGTTCAATCCCTGGGTTGGAAAGATCCCCTGGAGAAGAGATCAGCTATCCAGTATTCTGGCCTGGAGAATTCCATGGACTGAGGAACCCAGCAGGCTACAGTCCATGGAGTTGCAAAGAGAGAGACACGACAGAGTGACTTTCAATCATTTGGACTATCAAGAAGGAAGAAGTAACACAGTAAGCAAAAATATGGGTAAATACAGTAGGTTTTCCTTCTCTTTTTGCATTTTCTAAATTAAAATTGATGATTCAAGCCATAAAAATGATAATGTTGTCTAACATGGCTTTCAATGTACTTAGAGGAAATATTTTAAAAGTCATAAATATGGAGGCTAAAAGAAAGATGAAAGAAGAAATATGTTCTGTAGTTAACTGATACCAATAAAATATTGACACTAATACATGGGGATAAGTTATGGATATATAATATAGTGACCACTAAAAAATATATACAAAACGACACACTTAAAAGCACTAGAGACAAATCAGAATGAAATTCTAAAATATACTTAGGTAATCTATATGAAAGCAAGACAAAGAAAACAAAGAAACAAAAGACAGAACGAACAGAAAACACAATGGCAGGTCTAGCCCTAACATACCAATAATTACAACTTGATCTAAATACACCAGTTAAAACACAGAGATTGACTTGACAGAGTGATAAGAAAAAAAACATAACCTAACTATGTGTTTTCTACAAGAAACTCATTTCAAAGATAATGAAAACTAAAATATATATAGTGAAAGGAAAAGATATATCATGCAAGCTTTAAAAGAAAGCAGGAGGGTTATATTGACATTAGATAAAAATGACTTTAGAGCAAACAAAATTACCAGGGACACAGAGGGATATTACAGAATAAGAGTCAATCCACCAAGAAGACATAGCAATCCTAAATGTCTATGCACCAGACAACAGAGCTGCAAAACGTATCAAACAAAAACTAATAGAACCGAAAGGAGAAACTGACATATCCACAGCTACAACTAAACACTTTTACACTACTTTCTCAGCAACTGATAGAACTACTTAGCAGAAAATGAGCAAGAGTATATAACAATTCAACAACATCATCAAGCAAAGGATGTAATCAGCATTTACAGAATACTTTATCCAACAACAGATATATGTTCCTTTCATGTTTTCATGGAACATATACCCAAAATAGACCATATCCTTGACATAAAACTAAACTTAACCATTTCAAGAAAATTGATCTCATATCAAGTATATTTTCTGACCATTGTGGAATCAAACCAGAGATGAATAACAGAATGACAATAGGAAAATCTCTACACACTTGGAAACTAAACAATATGCTTCTAAACATTAATAATCCACCATTCAAAACAGATATCAAAGGGAGAGAAAAATACATAAAATTGAATGAAAATGAAAATACATATCCTAAATTGTGGGACACACTTAAGCTATGCTGCAAAGATATTTATAGCACTAGATGCTTACATTAGAAAATAGAAAAGATGTGAAATCTAAATTTCCATATCAGGAAACTAGACAAAGAAAAGCAAAATAAACAAAAGCAAGCAAAGGAAGGAAATAATATAGATAAGAGCAAAAAAAATTCAATGTAAATTTAAAAGGAAAAAATAGAGATCAATAAAACTAAAATATAGTTCTTTGAAAAAAATCAATGAAATTGATAAACCTCCAACAAAACTAACAACAAAAACAGAAGACACAAATCACTAGTGTCAGAAATTAAATAGAGGAGAGGAAAACAGACCCTACAGATGTGAAAAGAATAGTCAGGAAATTCTATGAATAATTATGCACATAAAAATTTGACAATTTAAATGAAATGGACTACCTCCTTGAGAAACACGGGCTATCACAACTCATCCAATATGAAACAGATCATTTGAATAGATCTATAACTATTAAAGAATTGAATTTAGAATTTTTTAAACTAAAAAAGTATACATCCATGCCATCCATGCCCAGATATTTTCACTGAAGGATTATACCAAATGTTTCAAGAACGATTAAAACCACTCCTTATACAGTTTCTTCCAGAAAATAGAAGAGACATTTCGCAATTCATTTCATGAAGCTAAATTATCCTTACACCAAAATCAAAGAGAATAAAAAGAAAACTACAGACTAATGTCTCTCAGGAACTTAGATGCAAACATTCTCAGTTTTTCAAGGAAACAGGCCTTCATTACACCTTGGATGGACCTCATGCCATCAGAAATAATATCAAGGATATAGCCAAGATTCAGATTCTGCAGAGCATAAGTGTTCCTTATACCACTGTCTGTTTATAATACACACTTATATTTCACTTAAGTTGCACAGATAAGATGCCAGGTCCAATATGTGAATGATCAATAAAGGCTTGAGATTAAATACCAAACTTAGAAATTTGCCTCACTAGACAAAACTAGATTATCTTTAGAATCTTTTCTCGCAAACACAAACACTCTTCTTTTTAGCTCTATTCTTTAGCACCTATTTTGATCTATCTTGATCTGTCTCTCCCTTTAAGTGTAGGGGAATTTACTGCTGCAGTGGTCTCTAACTTTCCACAATTTAATTCAGGAAAATCAATGCAATGACCTTTCCATCTGCCAAGGGTAGGGTAGGGAGGTATAGAAAGTATAATGGAGAAGAGGAGGGTGAAGTCTGTAAGTTAGAGTCAAGTTGTGCTACAGCAGCGAGGAGAGAATAAGGGCATTCTTTGGGATAATATTTCGATAACAATTTCCTGAATGTTAGTCATTCAATACTAGTCTTTGATAGTCTGACCAAACTATAATTCAGCTCTTGTTTAATCAAAATGTAATTAACTCTTGTGAAACAGGATTTTTATTTAAATCTTTATGTTATTAATTAAAGGAAACATCCTCGGCTAGGGGTTTTTTCGTTGTGAATTCACAGGCACTCTTCACCCCATCTCACCTGTAGAATATAGCGAATTTGCTGTTTTGTAAATTCTGACAATCCTTTTGGAATTAGTGATTCAATGTCTTCTGACTGTAAGAAAAGAGAGACTTATCCTTTAACAGATACACATTAGTGCTTTAATCATAGGATCAGCAATCCACAGACTTTCATAGAGAGGGGCTTATTTTTAGAGACATCAAACGATTATTTCACTTTTTAGGCAATAGTTCCTACAAACTTTAGCAGCCTTGTCAGTTCTTGTAAAAAATTGATGGTACTACATACACCATGGAAAGAACTCTGCATTCCAGGGATTTTAGAGGAAAGTTTGGGGCAATCAATCAGATGTTGCATTTCTATTTTTTAAAGAGTAACTTAAAAACAAAAGTGTGGTCACTTAAATCCCATTAACACTTTATTCCAGTGTACCTTTCAACAACTAGAAGTTTTGTTGGGTGTTATAACATTCTAGAGGTGGATTTTTTTAACTAAGAATTTGGGGAAATAAAAACAAAGGTTTATTGAGAATTTGCAAATTGCATGAATTTTGCATAATCTTTTGAAAGGTTATGATGTTGCCATAACAACATTAAGAAGCTTCAACAAATTTTAAGTGAGAAGCTAAATTAAAATCAGTACTTCATAAAAGCAATTTAGGGCTACTGAATTATTGTAACGAATACAGTGTATCAATCCTGGAAATAAGGATGAAAATTAACACAAAAGAAGCCATTGTGCTTTTTATTAAATTGAAATCAGTTCTTTCTCTATTTGATGACTTATTCCATTAAAAGTAATTATTAACAAGATGTGTGTATATAATAGAATTGATACTTGAAAAAATTTACTTAAATTCTCTGGCTTTTTGGCAAGAGTAGCCAATAGTCGGAGAAGGCGATGGCACCCCACTCCAGTACTCCTGCCTGGAAAATCCCATGCGCGGAGGAACCTGGTAGGCTGAAGTCCATCGGGTCGCAAAGAGCCGGACACGACTGAACGACTTCACTTTTCGCTTTCATGCATTGGAAAAGGAAATGGCAACCCACTCCAGTGTTCTTGCCTGGAGAATCCCAGGGACGGGGGAGCCTGGTGGGCTGCCGTCTATGGGGTTGCACAAAATCGGACACGACTGAAGC
>SJYV01017915.1:37020-56550 GCA_006410875.1 Neotragus pygmaeus
GAAGCATATATACTATTATGTAAGAAACGAATCACCAGTCTATGTTTGATACAGGATGCAGGATGCTTGGGGCTGGTGTACGGGGATGATCCAGAGAGACGTTGTGGGGTGGGAGGTGGGAGGGGGATTCGGGATTGGGAGCTTGTGTGCACCTGTGGTGGATTCATGTCGATGTATGGCAAACCCAATAGAGTATTGTAAAGTTAAATTTAAAAATAAATAAATAAATAAATTAAAAAAAATGCCATAATAAAACAAATTCCCATGGTATAACCCCTCAATATTTTGATGAAAATTTAATGTGGTTATCTATACAGAAGTGTGAGAAGGGTTTAAGAGATTATTTCAATTTTACAAAGAATCGTTTCATTAATCTTACCTGCTCATATGTATGGTTTGAGCCACCATGACACAGTTCAATTTCACTGTTTGTAGAAACTGAATCACCTCCTGTGACGGTTTTGATTTTCTGACTAGAATGGGATTGTTCACAGTGTGGAGAGTGGATGATCTGGGACTGTTGAACAATGTGATGATTGCACTGAACCTGAGGATAGCATTCCTAAAATACATACACAAGTCAAAAATAGTTAGAATAAAAATTATTAATAAAAGAAAATCCATTTTAAAAATTTGAATATGTTCTTTCACAAGATAAATTAAGCCCTAGGATTTATAGTTTTAATAAGTGATATATTAGTTTTCCAATTATTCCATTGGAAAAAAGTTGTACTGAACTCTATTTTTATTTGATCAGGTGGCTATGACAATCCAAATACCTAAGTTGGCCATGGAATTGTATGTTCTGATTAAGTTAATATTCCAGTTATACTTAGCACTAAAACTATAATGAATATTAATTTTAATTAATATTAATTAATATTTAATTATTTCGCTCAATATTTATGATTCAATACACACTTCAGGATCTAATTGCATAATGCTCTCATACTGAAGATATTGATGGATATAAATTAGAAAATAAAATATCGTAGTGACTTTCAGTGTCAGAAGCATAATAGAGTCACAGTGGGGGCAAGTGAAATTCTTATGCTTATGAAAATCAAGCATAAATTAAGAAAAAAGATTGGAAAACAGTAACTGAACCTTCAGATCCAGAAAACATAGATTCTAACTCTGATTCTACCATTAACTCTGTTATCTTGAGAAACTGTATATGCAATTTTATAAGCCTCAGTTTCCTCATGTGTGAAAGGGGAGACAGTATGTACCTCTTTGGGTTGCTATGGGGAGTAAATTAACTAATGTTTGCTAGGTGCCAAGTATAAAGTAGGTGGGAATTAACATTTACTATTATCATTATCAAATTTTATCATTGTCATCATCATCATCATCATCTTAATCATCAACCACCTATTAGTTTTGCAGGTTAAAAAAAAAAATAGCCATGAGGTCCAGAGAGATAGGATAATTTACTTATGATGATATAATTAATGGCAAAATTGGGTCTGGAATTTATGACTTCTTGCTCTTAGTTCATTCAGACCATTAGACTGAATTTGTACTGTCTTCAAAATATTTTGGAAATTGTTTTTAAACTAAATCTTTGTTAGCTGTTTGCTTATTTACTGTGATTTTGTTTCTGGTAACTGTTGAGCACAGACTAAGAAAAGATATCTGGTTATTTCAGTTTTGAAGATTTCAGATATGTTTGAATTTTCTATGTTATTTTGTTCTATTCTACTTTGGAAACAGATACCTGAAAGCCAGTTTTCAAAAAACTTTCACCTAAAATAAAAATACTCTGCTTGAACCATAATGCTACATTCATGCACATAAAATTAACCTTGAAAGTATAAATTCAATGCTTTATTTCCTTTTGACTGTGGAAAGGTGACCTATGTTAATGAAGTAAGGCACTTCAAATTTTAAAATTTTTATATGGAACAATTTTCAAACTGTATTAATTGAAGAACCAAGATGCATAAGAATGAATATAGTTTGTGTATAGTATTTTTAATGTACACACATGTATACTTACAAACATATACAATTGCTTTTAAATACATGCATGGAACAAAAACACTTTAAGAATGACTGCTTCTGGGAAGAGGAACTGAGGGAAAAGAGGATCAGGACAGAGAAGGTTTTTTGCACTCTTTTTGTACCTTTTATATATTTATGCTTTGAAATTTTTATCATGTATACAAATATTTTTCATGTATATAAAAATATTTTGGAAAAAAATATGTATTAAGAGACACATTTTACAAGTAGGAACTGCCTTGTTAAACATATAAATAAAGGTCACAGAATCAGTTCATAGAATCATTTTCTCCAAGCTGCTTTCAAATAGAATAATTTTTTCTCTCTCTTTTTTTCCCTCTTCTTCTCTACAAATATACTAGCACTAAGTAAGATATGTACAGTTTAGAAGACTGACTGTGTATTATCTAGCTTTTGTACGATTTTTTGGTATGAAAATTTTGTTCTTTTATGTTACAAAATACCTTCATACACTAGATTAGGAAAAGTCAGGGTGATAGTTGGAGAAAACTTTCACCCAGTGAGGAGCTAGTACATTACTGAAATAGAATTCTTTCTGAGGGGGGCGGGGGCGGAAATATGTCCTTTAACAGATGAGGAAAAACTTTGAAACCACAATAAAGAAAACAAAACCCATTTCTCAACCATCTTTCCTTATTAATGTATCAGTTGACTCTTGAATGGAATGCTGACAGTCTCTCCATCTGAGATGTCTTGAGGTTTTCCTAAACCTATTTGGCCGGTGAACCACTAACTGGCACCACTGAAGTCTTAGCAGGTTTTCAGTTTTCAGCCCTCATACCTGACTGCTAAAATTATTTTTCCGAAGCAAGATATTCATGTTTCTCATACTTTTGTGACATATCACAAGCTGAGTTTTTAATGTACAAAAGTTCAAACATTTCTGATTTACCAAATATCTTACCATATATTTCACTTCTTTGCTTAAGAAAAATATACACAGAGTACAATTTATAGACTTCCCTTGTGGCTCTGATGGTAAAGAATCTGCCTGCAATGCAGGAGACCCAGGTTTGATCCATATGAATTGGATAATTATCTTGCCACTGGCATTACTTTACCATCCTTCTACTATAAAGACCTCTTTTTTGGACAGGTTCCATCCCTTAAAAGCTAGTCCTATTTGAATTAGTCTCATGATCACATTTTTTTTAAATTAATCTCATGATGACATCGGCTTCCTGATAGCTCAGTTTGGTAAAGAATCCACCTGCAATGCAGAAGACTCAAGTTCAATTCCTGGGTTGGGAAGATCTGCTGGAGAAGGGATAGGCTACCCACTCCAGTATCCCTGGGCTTTCCTTGTGGCTCAGCTGGTAAAGAATCTGCCTGCAGTGTGGGAGAACTGGGCCAGATATCTGGATTGGGAAGATCCCCTGAAGAAGGGAAAGGCTACCCACTCCATTATTCTGGCCTGGAGAAATCCACGGACTGTATAGTCCATGGGCTCGCAAAGAGTCAAACATGACTGAGTGACTTTCACTTCACTTTATGATGTCATTAAGCAGGTTCATCCAGACTCTAGGTTTATCCAGTTCATCCCATTATGTTTCTGTCACTGAGGAAACTAAGCTAGGTCAGAGCAATTGTATTTTCATATGCATGGTTCCTTTTTACCTTAGGCAGTCTCCTATGGCAGTTCCCAAACTCCCAAACCATTTAAGTTATTAATAAGAATAGTGGACATATAAAAGTAAATAGTCAAGTTAATAGTAATTTAGCTATTGATATTATAGTAACTAGCAGCAATATTCACTGAAAACATCTTTAATTGCTCCAGATATGTAGCAACAATAATGTACAGGATATTCAATATTTTTTCTAGGGCCAAGATTTAGAAAAGCTGTTTACTCTCTTTGAAACAAGAAGTTGGAAGTAGTGTGAAATGATGTATCTCAAAAATTCCTTACTATTTAAAACTGTCAAGCTTAATGTTTTGGAAGTTCAGTTAGATAAAGGACAGATGTTATAACCTAGTAGCTTGAAGAAAGTGTCTTTTGAAAAACTGACATTTCATGAAATTTGTCTATTTTGAATCATAATGTACAGAAACTGGAAAGTATGCATTTAATATGTACTATACTAAATCCTTCAGACAATATCCAATTTTTGAAGCAGACCAGAATCTTAAAGATTCGGATGTTTATGATTCTGAGAGCTTACTCTATTTCGTTATTACTGGGTATCAAATGAGTAAATAATATATTAGTTCCAGTGAACTGGGTAACAACTGCCCATAAATGCTAATAAAAACAAGATATGTTCTCATGCCAAGAAAAATGAGAATTTAGTATGTTTTAATGTTTTATTTGTATATGAGAAAAAATGATTTTGTGATCAAAATTCGTTTGATAGTATTTAACTACCTGTTATGGGTTGAATTATATCTCCCCCCAAAAAATCGCTAAGTCCTAACTCCCAGTATTCCCAGTATTTCAGAATGTGAACTTACATGGAAACAGGGTCTTTACAGAGGTAATCAAGTTAAAGTGAGGTTATTACAATAAATCTTAAACAAGCATGATTGGTGTCCTCATGAAAAGGGGAAATTTGGACACAGAGACAAACATGAACAGAGGGAAGACCACATGAAGACACACAGGGAGGATGCTATGTGACAATGGAGAATTAAAATTATGCATTTACAAACCTGAGGCCACCAGAAACTAGGAGATAGGAAAGGAAGAGTTCCTTCCATAGAGGTTTTAGAGGAGGCATGGCCCTTCCAATAAGGTTATTTCATAGTTCTGGCCTCCAGAACTGTGAGACAACAAATTTCTGTTGTTTCAAGCCATTCAGATTGTAGTACTTTGCTACCGAAGGCCTAAGAAGCTATTGCATTAACCTAGTTCAAGAGATAAATCCCAGGCTTTGTCTGGCCTGAGCATGCTTGTACCCATTGAGCATGTCAATGTGAAACATCTACTGGTTTCAGTAACAACTCTGTTTGAAAGATGGAAGGGCACAAAGAGGGGGGAGCTCTAAATGCCATGGAATCACCATCACCCTGCTGTAGTTTTGTACTCTGTACTTGGTCTCAGTTAAGCTTAATGGAATTTCAAAAACCTGACTTCAAGATTTCATTTTCTAGATCTTTTACAGTATACAGTATTTTGCCCATTTGTTCACAGTGTTCATTTAGAAATTCATTTCATGTTAAATTAATTAAGAAAAACTTGCAATGTTTTAAATTGTTACTTTTGTGACCTTAGTTTAAAAGAAATGTACAAAACACTGAGATATCTATATTAAGTTCAGATTCTACCATTAATTTTCTCCATGACTGGGCATCACTTCATTTCGGTTTCTCTTTGAGTAAAATAGGGACAATACTTCAAATGAAGAAATCTAAATGAAATTGTTAAGGATGATATGAAGGGCTGTAAATATAAAGAAGTATTAGTATGACTCATAGTAGTCTCACCTGGCACTTGAAAATTGAATCTCACTTTAACTCTATTAAAATATTTATAGTTCAAAAGTATACACTTATAAAATAAACCTTAAAACAAATTTCACATACCTGATCCATATTTAGTTTCTCCACTTTTCTTATGGTTTTTTCATAAATAACATTATTTCCTGGAAAGAAATGGCTTCCTCTTAAGAATGGTGACAGAGGTTCCTACAAAGACAATAAAAGTTACATTTTGCTTTGCAAGTTAGCTTTTTGGAGGAAATTGAACTTAAGCAAATATGCATTCTCCAATAAACACTGAGATAGTGGCAGACGTTAGGAAAAAAGGAAATGACATCCCAATAAAGTTCTGAGAAATATAAGGATGTATTAATAAAAAATAATATATTTTCTCAAACAGAATAATCTGTATTTCCCACTACATTTTACTAGGCATAACAGTGTTTGGGGGAAATTCAAAGGGGTGGGAAAGATTTTTTTCTGTTCCTAAGGCAAAATATAATGTTTCCTATAGAGGCAGACAGGCATGAGGTCAACCACATCTGAGTTTACTGGAAAGTTTCTTTTGATGTGAAACTATCATTGGGGAAATGCAAAATAAACATAATTTGGCACCACTGAGCCTATATTTTAAAAATTGGGGGGGGGATTCAATCTGGGTTCCCTTGAAATAAAGTATAGTATTCAATTCTCTCTTATGATTACAATGTGTCAGGCAATGAAATAAAGGCTAGTGATATGTCCAAGATCTGAAAGAAACCAGGGAAGGGCTAATAAAAATCAGACCAGGAGTCCAAAATAATTGTAATGTGTACTATACTCCTCTCTTTTCTTTTGGCTTTCATGACATTTCACTTATATGGGGGGATGGGTGGGTGTGGTTATTTTGTTACAAACCAAAAATTGCATTCTTTTTTTTGCAATACAGAGAAAAAGTATTGAAAGGAATTGGCTAAAGTATTGCCAGTTAATGTGTTTAGGACCATTTCAAAATCAACAAAATATGATAGCACTTTTGTAGTCAGCTACTTAAAAAATGTTTAGAACACTTGAACTAAAATACTGGTTGTTCTGGTTATTGAGAAGGCAAGGCACTCCTGAACCCCAAATATATATTTATTGTATTCAAGTTTGGATAAAGAGTGCTCTAACTGAATGTTCCTGAGATACTTTGGTAAAACAAACATATAAGTGATTCATTTTGGCTAACTAATGAGTTATTAAATATAAAAATGGATATCATTAAATTAAAAAAATGCATATGGTCCATCGCAGGCTGGGCGGGCGGGCCTAGAGGAGGTACTCCACGTTCAAAGGTAGGAGGGGTGGCTGTGAGGAGATTCCCCTTGTCCAAGGTAAGGACCAGCAGCTGTGCTTTGCTGGAGCAGCCATGAAGAGATACCCCATGTCCAAGGTGTTGCGAGAGGCATCAGAGGGCAGACACACAAACCATAATCACAGAAAACTAGTCAATCTAATCACATGGACCATAGCCTTATCTAACTCAATGAAACTAAGATATGCTGTATGGGGCCACCCAGGACGGGTGGGTCATGGTGGAGAGCTATGACAGAATGTGGTCAACTGGAGAAGGGAATGGCAAACCACGTCAGTATTCTTGCCTTGAGAACCCCATGACCAGTATGAAAAGGCAAAATGATAGAATACTGAAAGAAGAACTCCCCAGGTCAGTAGGTCCCCAATATGCTACTGAAGATCAGTGGAGAAATAACTCCAGAAAGAATGAAAGGATGGAGCAAAAGCAAAAGCAATACCCAGCTGTGGATGTGACTGGTGATAGAAGCAAGGTTTGATGCTGTAAAGAGCAATATTGCATAGGAACCTGGAATGTTAGATCCATGAATCAAGGCAGATTGGAAGTAGTCTAACAGGAGATGGCAAGAGTGAATGTCGCCATTCTAGGAATCAGCGAACTAAAAGGGACTGGAATGGATGAATTTAACTCAGATGACTGTTATATCTACTACTGTGGGCAGGAATCCCTCAGAAGAAATGGAGTAGCCATCATGGTCAACAAAAGAGTCCGAAATGCAGTACTTGGATGCAGTCTCAAAAATGACAGAATGATCTCTGTTTTCAAGGCANTGAAGAAAGCTGAGCACCGAAGTATTGACGCTTTTGAACTGTGGTGTTGGAGAAGAGTCTTGAGAGTCCCTTGGACTGCAAGGAGATCCAACCAGTCCATCCTAAAGGAGATCAGTCTGGGTGTTCTTTGGAAGGACTGATGCTAAAGCTGAAACTCCAATACTTCGGCCATGTGAAGAGTTGACTTATTGAAAAAGACTCTGATGCTGGGAGGGATTGGGAGCAGGAGGAGAAGGTAACAACCGAAGATGAGATGGCTGGACAGCATCACCGACTCGACGGACATGAGTTTGAGTGAACTCCAGGAGTTCGTGACGGACAGGGATGCCTGGAGTGCTGGAATTCATGGGGTTGCAAAGAGTTGGACATGACTGAGTGACTTCACTGAACTGAACTGAAAAATGGATATATTTTTAAAAATTACTGTAGGAACTATTTTGCGTTTGTTTTTTGTAAAACAAACAAACAAACAAAACCTCTTTGATAATACACATAACACATGTTTACATTCATGTTACACATGCTTCAGAGCTTACTGTGCACATTATACTTTGCTAAGTATTATAAGGAATGAATCAAAGTTAGATTATTACTAGGAGGATTGAATATTGATCAGGATTCAAACTATAGCCAGAAGCCTATATTTGTAATGGGCTTCCCTGGTGGCTCAGATGATAAAGGATCTGCCTGCAATGCAGGAGACCCAGATTTGATCTCTGGGTTGGGGATATCCCCAAGAGAAAAGAATGACAACCCACTCCAGCATTCTTGCCTAGAGATTCCCATGGAGCCTGGCGGGTGACAGTCCATGGAAGTGCAAAGAGTCAAACATGACAGAAGTAACTTAGAATGTATGCATGTAAGTTAAAAACGATATTTATATTTTAAACGACTATGAGTAAGAAGAAAGAAGACGAAGACCCTATGTGGGCAACAAAGCCTGGAATACATACTCTATGGACTTTTATAGAAAAAGTTTGCTAATCCCTGGTCTAGATAATATGTGAACACAGATATTTATAATACAAGGTAAAAAGAGACAAGTGACAATACAAAGTACAGAGAAATAATATGGGATGGAATTCAGGAGAAGAAAAATCAAGTTGCATCTGGTAGTGTTTACTTGGATCAGGTAGCACTTGAGAGAAGGTTTAGATGTGCTTTGAATATAAGGAGATGAAAGAAAATGGTATTTGAAATGAAGACAATAGAGTAAGTCAAGACACCAAGGTTGGAAAAGTGTAAATTTACATGTAGGGGATATACTTGGCAGATGAAGCATGGTTCTGCAAACAGTGAGATATCTATGAATGCTTTTAAACAGGGCTGTGATTTGAACAGGAGAAGGAAATGGCAACCCACTCCAGTATTCCTGTCTAGAGAATCCCAGGGACCGAGGAGCCTAGTGGGCTGCCATCTATGGGGTCGCACAGAGTCAGACATAAGTCCACTTTAGAAAGAGTAACTGGTAAATGGAAAGAATACAGGTAAGGAAACCAGTTAGAAAATTATCCTACATAATCAAGTACAATACTTTTCAACCATGACTCCGAGATCTTGAACCTGAGGTATCTACTATATGGCCAACAGTCTCAACAACAACAACAACAACAACAAAAACAGTAAATGTGGAGACATATGGAGTTTTATGTGCTCCAGGTAAGAATCTAGGTCTGATTCACGTTTGTATTCCTCATATGTGCATGCGTGCTAAGTCGCTTCAGTCCTGTCCGAGTCTCCAGGTAAGAGTACTGGAGTGAGTTGCCATGCATGCCCTCTTCCAGGGGATCTTCCCAACTCAGGGATCAAACCTGCGTTTCCTGCATTGTAGGCAGATTCTTTACCTCTAACCCACAGGGGAAGCCCAAACACACATTAACTTACTGCAAATAACTAGTAAAAACACTTTTTTACAGCACACAGTTGAAAACACATGTCTGGAAATGGGTGGGGATTTCATGACTACTGTTCTAGATTTCAGAATCATATGCATAGAAGTTGTACTTAAAACCATGCAATTGCTGAGAAGGCAAAAGAATATCAAGGACAGAACTAGACAAATCTTCAGAAGTATGAGAATCATAAATGAAAAATGCCATATAGTCAAAAGAAGACAAGTTTTCAAGAAGCAATAAGGTAGGTGAAGGTATAAATGCTTCAGGGAGTTCAAGAATTACAAAGTATATTGGATTTTAACTACTACAAATCTATTGGATTTGATTATTAAAATTAGTGAAAATATCCTTGGTAGCTCAGATGGTAAAGAATCTGCCTACAATGCAGGAGACCCGGGTTCAATCCCTGGGTTGGGAAGAACCCCTGGAGAAGGGAATGGCAACCCACTCCAGTATTCTTGCCTGGAGAATTCCATGGACAGAGAAGCCTGGCAGGCTATTTTTGCAAAGAGTTGGATGTGACTAAGTGACTAATACTTTCACACTTTCACTTTCAAAGTATAATAGAAAAAATTATTGACAAATAAAACAATATTCAGCTCTGCCTCTATTACCTACATTACCTTCTCTGAGTTTAGTCCCTTTTTCATAGGGATCGTAATGCAGGGTACTTTATTCTAAACAAAATAATGTATGATAAATTACCTTTAATCAGTCATTGCAATGTACAAAAGCATTGATTTTGATTAATACAGTAATACCTGAAATCAATACTGAATTTTAAAATAATTTATGAGAATCTTGATAGAACTTTTCTAGGATATCAATTTAAAAATATACAAAAGTAAGCTTGTTGAGGGTAAGAACTTTATCCATCTTGAATACCTTATAGTGAATGAACAAATGATTAGATGAAAAGGGATGATATGAACTTCTGTCTTAAGAATATAAGTATCTGCTAAAAGGGGGAAAATTTAGCAAAAGTATAAATTTTCTTCTCTGTGAACTAAAATTTACTCTGAAAGCTGAGCCATTATTATTTTTTAAGAAGAAAAATGACTTGGGTGCTGGCAGTGTTGAGTCTCCCTAAACTGTGAGTTGGACTTATTTTAAATGACATACTGAAAGAAAAACTTCTAAATTTATGGAAATATATTTTCGTCAAATCAATCAGAGTATGTGCATGCATGTTCAGTCATTTCCGACTCTGTGATCCCATGGACTGTAGCCTGCCAGTCTCCTCTGACCATGGGATTTAACCTAGCAGTGATACTGGAGTGGTTGCCATTTTCTTCTCCAGCGGATCTTCCCTACCCAGGGATCTGAGCTGCATCTCCTCGGCTCCTGAATTGGCAAGCAGATATATTCTTTTCCACAGAGCCACCTGGGAAGTCCCAATCTATCAGAAAAATGAAATATTAATATGGATAAATCACTTTGCATAAAACAGGTATGCAAAATTAATCAAAAGTCTTGGATTTTTAACAGATGAGCTAAAAGTTTTACTATTTTGGCAGCTTTTTTTTTTCTACCTGTATATTTGAATTGGTGCCAAATCCACCTGAAAAATTAACAGGTGTTTTCAAAGATGGCTGATCTTATAATTTAATTGTTACTTTTAGAACCTCTGAGAATAGTTCTAACATCTAACAAAGTACATAATCCCCAGCATCTACTTTACTGTTCCCAGGCCATGAAACCTTGTTGGAGAACATTTTAAAAAAGATTTGCTGATGTGGCTCAGTACAAAGTTATCCAATTTTAAAAGGCTCTCCAATATTCATAGTCATACTTGTATTCATTAAGTTCTCTATAACTATGGTTACAAATCATTTTCTTTTCCTCAGTGCCCCTTGTTCATGTTCCTTCATTCTCCTTATACTCACTGAGAAAACCAAGACAATCTATCTGTTAGGGGAAGCACACTGAAACCGCCCACCCTGGTCAGGCACCATAGTAACCATTTGCATGAGCTGTTTTACGACAGGAGGTCCTGGTAAGGAACACGTAACTAATAAGCCACCACCAACTGGAAGAGTTCGGAAAAGGTCAATAGGAGACAAAACATGTCCGACCAGCTCCCAGAATCCTTCTTGCTGGCATCCATCTTAGCTGCACCACCAGGAAGGACTCTGAGTTAGAATGATGGGCTGAAGACAACCAGGAAATTAATCCCATCATCATAAAACCCGAGACTGTGAGCCACGTGGCAGAGCTGTTCTCCTGGGTTCTCCTGCTCTCTACCTGGGTGCCCTTTCCCAATAAAATGTCTTGCTTTGTCAGCACTTGTGTCTCCTTGGACAATTTATTTCCAAGTGTTAGACAAGAGCCCAGTTTCAGGCCTTCCTGCAATATATCCAATTAAATTCCTCCATTTTTTGCCCCACTTCAAAATCTCAGTTTCTGCTCCTTATGTAATAACATATGCCTCTTTTTATCTGAAAGTCACTTCTCTATCTGTACCTGGAATCTTATCCACTCTTGACTCTTCCAGAATTGTATCACCTTTCTTCCCTTTCTCTGTTGCATCTTTACTTTTCCTTCCTATTAGTTACTTCTTTCTGTCTATAAATCTCTTAGGTCTCCAAGATTCTATTTACTCCTTTAGCTACCATCTTGTCTCTCTTCCTTTGACCAATATCCTTTTTAGGAAGGTAATCTCACTTATTATCTCCATTTCCTGATTTAGTCATCCACTAACATTTTGCATCTCGACTTTACCTTCATATATTAACAAAACTGCTCTCTCAAACATCACCATTACTTTCCTAATGGTCAAACTCTATTTTCAAGCTTCACCCTTCTTGGTCCTTTGGTCACTGGAGATGGTCGACCACTCCTTTACTCTATTTGTTTCAATTATTCAGTGTTCACATTCTTCTCTGACAGCTTCTCTGCCTGTGAAAGTGTCTCCTTCCTTCTGTTCCTTTAGAGTAGACATTTTAGGTTCTGACCTCAACGCTTTCTATTACCCCTCATTGATATCACTCATTCCCATAGCTATGAAGGTAGCTTTAAGAGGAATAACTCCTATGTCTCTATCACAAATGTGACCTTTCTCAAGTCACTTTTTAACTGCCTGTTGGGCATCTTCCCTGGCATGCACCTCAAATGCTACTGTTTCAAACAGAGCTGACAATCTCCCCCTTTTCCAAACCAGATTCTCCTCTCCCATACTTCTTACTTTTTAACTACCATGTTCCTAGTGTCTCAGACTGAAAAACTTGTCATATTTGACTTTCTTCTTTTAATCCCAAATCCAGTATCAGTCATCAAAATTTGTCAAAACTACCTTGAGTATAACTATCAAAAAAGATAAGAGATATTTAGTCAGAAGACCTAAGCAAGTCACATTTACTTAAGCCTTTGTTTCCATTCTAGTAAAATGATACTAATAATTATGTTCATTGTAATAATTCCTTAAATACCACAATAAATCCTTCTCTGACTCCCCCCAAACAAATATTACCTTCAGCCTCTGAACTTCAGTAAGACATCATTTGTATTTCTCTCACGGAATCTATCATACACCCCACCATATACTTTATGGATTTGTATATGGACATATCTTAGTCCCTTTCTGAGAGGAAATGTAAGTGCTTTGGGTTCAGGAACTGTGTTTTATTTCCTTGTATTTTCCAATTTGAAGTCTATATAAACGTTTCCCACAGTAGGAGCTCTGCAAGTGGAAAATTAATGAAATTGATTAACATCAATTGGATTCTATCTACTGACAGAACAAACATATTTCCCTATTTCTGAGTCATGATATATACCACAATAGATAAATTGCTTGACTAAAATGACAAGAAATGGAAAACAAGAAAGATAAGGTACAATCAAAAATAAAAAGGCTGAACAGAATTAAAAGGAAATTATGAGACAAATGATTGATATCAGTTTAATTACAGGGAGAAGTAAAGATTAGACAAACTGGAAGGTGAAAGAGAATGAAGTTACTATTTAAGAGGCTCAGATCATTATAAATATTGTAATTAAGGAAGAATCTTCTCTTGAAGAAATTTAAAAGAACAAACAAAAAAGTATATACTTAGATAAATAAAATATATCTAGACAGGATTTTCATGCTGCTTTGCAAAACCAGTTAGATTATTTTTGTATACAAAGTATGGGGATNATGATTTATTATGAGTTATTTTCACATACTTGATTGTGAATGAGTAAAGTGCAAATATATCAGTGTTGGCAGGACTGGATTCTCCAAATCAAAATTACGGCAACCTCACTCCTGAGTCCATCCAAGGAGTTGAATGTGAAGCAAAATTTCAGCGCAGGAGAGACTGATCCTTTCATGTATTAGATGTCTTTCATCTTCATTTCTATTTAAGAAGGTATATCTTGGAACAGTGAGGACTAAGGATACTTAAAATTTCCCATTTTGAGGCAAAATTATAACAGATTTTTCTTCTACTAGATAGGGCTTCCCAGGAGGCGCTAGTGGTAAAGAATCTGCCTGCCAGTGCAGGAGACATAAGAGACACGGATTCACTCCTCGGGTCAGGAAGATCTCCTGGAGAAGGACATGGCAACCCACTCCAGTACGCTTGCCTGGAGAATCCCAAGGATGGGGGATCCTGGCGGGCTACAGTCCATGGGGTCGCAAAGAGTCAGACACGACTGAAGTGACTTAGGACGCCTACTGTATAGACAAGACTTCACCAATTTTATCCACCAGTGTTTATGTGGGTATATTTCCTAAACTTGTACAAANAAACAGGTACATGGTCTTCACTTTAGGAAAATGGTTACAACACAACCAAGTACAAGTGGATGTGGCACACAGATCAAACAGGAGCAGGTTCAAAAAGACAAAAGAGGTGATTTTTAGTTATACAATAGTACCTGAAAACATTCCAACATAAAAATTATACAAATAAAGTCAAAGATCTGATCTTCCCTTAACCATCCTCCCTTCATTCAAATTTCTTACCCAAATGTAATTATTGTCAGGTGTATGCTTATATAAGTATATATGTATAAATAATATTTACTGCTTCTATTATTCTGCAATGTAAGCCAAATCATATATCTTACAGATTAGATGTGTCTTAATTAGTTATTACTCAGCCNATTTCTTACCCAAATGTAATTATTGTCAGGTGTATGCTTATATAAGTATATATGTATAAATAATATTTACTGCTTCTATTATTCTGCAATGTAAGCCAAATCATATATCTTACAGATTAGATGTGTCTTAATTAGTTATTACTCAGCCATTAAAAAGAATACATTTGAATCAGTTCTAATGAGGTGGATGAAACTGGAGCCTATTATACAAAGTAAGCAAGAAATAAAAACACCAATACAGTATACTAATGCATATATATGGAATTTAGAAAGATGGTAACGATAATCCTGTATGCGAAACAACGAAAGAGACACAGATGTATAGAACGGTATTTTGGACTCTGTGGGAGAGGGAGAGGGTGGGACGATTTGGGGGAATGGCACTGAAACATGTATAATATCATATAAGAAATGAATTGCCAGTACCAGTTCGATACAGGATGCTTGGGGCTGGTGCACTGGGAGGACCTGGAGGGATGGTATGGGGAGGGAGGTAGGAGGGAGTTCAGGATGGGGAACATGTGTATTTCCGTGGCAGATTCATATTGATGTGTGGCAGAACCAATACAATATTTTTAAGTAAAAAAATAATAATAATAAAGATTTTAAGATCTTAAAAATTAATTAATATACATTTATTATAGTTTTCCATAATGTTCATTTGATAGTTTGTTTACCTATGCATCTTCTTAAAATTGTGCTATGGTGAGTATTTCTCTAGAACACAGAGTATGTGCATTATTCATTTTAATATGTACTGTCCAACTGATTTCCCAAAAGGCCATGCCAATTACACATCCATCAGCAGTGTAGAAATGCTCTCATGTCTGAAAGATGCTTTTATGCCAACTTTTATTGTTTTTAGGCTGAAGCTAATAATACTAGAATCATTTTGAGAATATAGTTAGTGCACACTGTCTTGTTCCTGGTTAGTTCCTAGGCTAGTTTTTTTCTCCTTCCCTTTACCCTGTTCAAGTCTGATGACATCAGCAAATGAAATAGAATGAAGCTTACTAGGTAAATGGATTAGCTTTTAAGATAAAACAGTATACTGAGTTTTATAAACTGGCTGAAATTCACCCAAGTAGGAATACACACACACACATACACACATATATTTTACATCTTTAGCACCCGTATTAATAGTAATATAGGCAGTTACTTGATTCAGGTGTCCAGATGGTAGATATTCAAAAGGCAAATTGGTGTATTTGCATAAATACTTCTCTGGTGCTACCACAGAGAAATTACTCAGTCTTATTATATTTGGAAGACTGGCAAATTAATTTAATAAATTACGCTTTATTTAGTTGCTTTGAGCCCTCATTATTAGAACTGACCTAGGCAAATATGGCTTTCCCATACATCCCTTATGGAAACAAAGGGAAAATGGAATAACTACGAAAAGTAAAATATTAAAGTGGTAGCTTAGTATCGGTCAAAGAGATTAAGAGATATGGTAGTGATCAGCGTGAATTTAAATTTCAGCAGTATTAAGTTGTCATAAGGGGGAAAAGCCCATCTGAATATAAAGTTTATTGATTAAAGAAAGACTTGCTAAAAAAAAAAACCCTTTCCCCTTGAAAATCTATAGAATTAAGTAAGTATTGTGAGTAAATGTCCAAAATGAACATTGTCTTGATGATGAAAGTTATTTTCAGTGGCATCTAGCTCTAGGTAGAATTGCAGCAAGTCATTCCACAAGTGGTCATTGCCTATTCTAAAGGAAGTGATCAAAAATGTTTATAAATTAATGAATGAAGATGTCAATTTTAAAGGCATCTCAGGAATAGAAATATAAATCTCTCTCTTGATAGCCTACATTAATATTTGATTTTCAATGTCACTTATTTGTATATAGATAACATAAATCTTTCAAGTTGGAATAATTAAATTCAACAAATAGTTACATCTTTAGTGTTTATGTCCTCTATGCCATAATCCCGTGTTCCTTAAAACAAAATAATTGAAAGCTGAGGAAGGAGTAGTGGTGACTATCACAATATATTGAAAGATTTTTGAACTTGGGGCTTCCCTGGTGGCTCAGAGGTTAAAGCGTCTACCTCCAATGTGAGAGACCCGGGTTCGATCCCTGGGTTTGATCCCTGGGTCAGGAAGATCCCCTGGAGAAGGAAATGGCAACCCACTCCAGTATTCTTGCCTGGAGAATCCCATGGATGGAGGATCCTGGTAGGCTACAGTACACAGGGTCTCAAAGAGTCGGACAAGACTGAGCAACTTCACTTCACTTCCTGGACTTGAGAAACCCTGCTCTTCAAGTAGACTTCTATTATAACACTGTACCATTAGTTAGCTCTGTGATAATGAATAACTCATGGTGTGTGTATGTGAAAGTGTGGATTAGAGGATCTTTAAGCTCCTTTATATTTCTGATACTCTGTGAATATAGGAGGTCACTCTCAGTTTATTTTTCCATACAGACAAAATAACTTCAAATCCTTTAAACTTGTCTTGTTTTCCTTTGATGATGATGATAATGACATCACTTATTAAGAACTTTCTATGCCAAATATGTTACATGAAGTGAAGTGAAGGGAAGTCGATCAGTCGTGTCCAACTCTTTGCGACGCATGGACTGTAGCCCACGAAGCTACTCCGTCCATGGGATTCTCCAGGCAAGAATACTGGAGTGGGTTGCCATTTCCTTCTCCAGGGGATCTTCCCGACCCAGGGATCGAACCCAGGCCTCCCACATTGCAGGCAGATGATTTAACCTCTGCACCACCAGGGAAGCCCTAATATGTTACATAGATCATCTTATTTAACAATCAGAAAAACTGCCATCAGAAAGCTACTACTATAACCTCACTTAACATATGAATAAAGTGGTCATGTATAGATGTGACAGTCAGACTATAAAGAAAGCTAAGTGCCAAAGAATTGATGCTTTTGAACTGTGGTATTGGAGAAGACTCTTGAGAGTCACTTGGACTGCAAGGAGATCCAACCAGTCCATCCTAAAGGAAATCAGTCCTGAATATTCACTGGAAGGGACTGATGCTGAAGCTGAAACTCCAATACTTTGGCCACCTGATGCAAAGAACTGACTCATTTGTAAAGACCTTGATGCTGGGAAAGGTTGAAGGTGGGAGGAGAAGGGGACAACAGAGGATGAGATGGTTCGATGGCATCACTGACTCAATGGACTTGAGCTTGAGTAAACTCTGGAGTTGGCGGACAGGGAGGCCTGGTGTGCTACAGTCCATGAGGTCACAAAGAGCTTGACATGACTGAGCGACTGAACTGAACTGAACTGAACTGAAAGTTAGACAACGATGTTTAGGTAACTAGCTTCAGATCATACAGCTAATACTAACGTTTTGGGATTTCAACTCAAGTAGCTTAATAACTTACTCCAAAACTTATGCTCTTAATCACTATACTTTGCCACACCTATAGTCTGCATCATTATATTTTGTATTTCAAGTTGTAGAACATAATTCTGCTGTTATATTTGACTAGTTTTTATAAAAGAAGGCTAGATATTTGTCTCTTTTTATTATTTACCATCAAAGGCAACTTTTCATTACCTGAAAACAAGAAATGTGCCCACAACCAACCATGTGAGAGAATAGTCCTGATTAATAAACCTGTTGGCAACATTCTTTACGTAGACTTTTGTCAGAAAATAATTATGCTTATAATTAAGTAGGTTCAGGCTTAATATGAAATATTAAATATTAAATATGAAATATGTGTTTTCCTCACAAAGTCTAAAGTTATTTTCTACTTTGGGAAAGTTGTAGCAGTTCTCTTCCCTTTCCAGCTCCTCCCTACCCTTTTCCTTCTCCTTCTCTTCCTCACTCCTCCCTCTTCCCCTATTTCTTCTCCTCCTCCTCTTATAAAGTACACATGGGATTACCAATCTTTGATCAGAGTGGATTAAAATCAATCTGCTTTTTTGGAGCTTTGTAGACAAGCAAAAGTTAAAAGAATTCTGCAAGATCAAACCACTTTTACAGCAAATGCTAAAGGAACTTATCTAGGCAGAAAATAAGGAAAAGCCCTACCTACAGAAAATAAACACTAAACAATGGAGAAAATGATAATAGGATCATACTTATTGATAATTACCTTAAATATAAATGATTAAATGCACCAACCAAAAACACAGACCAGCAGAATGGAAGAAAAAATATGCATGTATGCACTTCCACATACCACATCACCCTGCTTGACCATTGTTAGGTCAATCATGTTCCCACTATGGCTTGCAATTATAATTTATCTTTTATTTTTTATCTTGTTATTGATTGTGAAAACAGATAAACATCTTTTACTATTGTGAATATGCAACGGTTACTCACTTAATACCACTGTATCATGATTGGCCAACAAAAAAAAATCACAGAATTTTATAACTCCAAAAATACCATTTAAGAGAAAAATCCATAATGGAAAAATCTTCTTAAAATTCATATGTACATCAGAATTATCTTGGAATTTTTTGAAAAATACAAATGTCCAGGTAATACTTTTCTTTGGCCAGAACTCCAGATATATTTCTAATGAGCAGTGATGTTTAAAAACAATTGGACTATATGAGCATCTTTTATTTTCATCTAGTTTAACTTTTTCTATTTCATAGTCAGTGCTCCCATTTCACTTAGTTTATGTTCTCTAATTTCTCCATCTCTTTTTTAAATGTTATTTCTCAAACCTTTATCAACCATAGTAGAAAATTTTTGTATACAAATATATAAATAATATGTATAATATATGTATTTTAGAAAAAGTATGAATTTTTGCCTAACTAAAAAATGTGACATTTGATTCCACTTGTTTGACTTCGAATGAAAATAGTGCTACTTTCTAATATCTAATTTTAAAATATATATAGAGGGGGCAATCCTAAAATGGCAGAGGAATGGGATGGGAAGACCACTTTCTCCTCAACAAATTCATCAAAAGAACATTTAAACACTGAGTAAATTCCACAAAAAAAAAAAAAAAAAAAACAACAAGACACAT
>SJYV01017927.1:0-30014 GCA_006410875.1 Neotragus pygmaeus
TCCTTTGCTTTTCACCTCTCTTCTTTTCACAGCTATTTGTAAGGCCTCCTCAGACAACCATTTTGGTTTTTGCGTTAATAAGGCTCACATTTAGCTTCCTCATAGAGTATACGAGCTTCTGACCTCAGCTCGCCTCCAATTTTTTGGCAATTTCACGGGTATCTCATTTGAGCTCAGGAAAGATCTGCACATGTTCTAATTTTGTGTTGCTACCTGTATTGTAGTTCTTTAGCACAGCCACTGTGGCCAGGACCCTCAGCAGGAATACTGCTTCCTGGCAATCCTGCTCCACAGCTGTCTGAACATTCCTGCCAAATGTCACCCTGTGCAGTGCATAGACTGGGGACATGTTCTTCTATCTAAGCAGCAATTTGGTACCTAGTGCTATTGTGTATGCAGTGTGTCTCATAGGCGTCTCATCATAATGCTTTAGCTTTCACTTATCACCCCAGCTTCTCTACAGGTAGTCCCTGTCAGGTAGAGTGGATAGTAGACACTTTGTTATCCTTCTTTTCTGCATCACTCCTTTCTCTGCACCAGGTGGCCATGAAAAACATTCCTGCTTTCTTTAGTGTGTGTTTGGGGCAGGGTAGGAGGGGATAAGTTTTACATTCTAAGTGACAGACAAATAAACCTCGGGGGTTGAGGATTTGAACGAGTTACCAACATATGCTTATGCTCACCTTAGATACATCATTAACTTTTTAATATTAATAAAACCTTTCATATCTAATGAGCAGATTAATGTCTGTGCAGTTCTTCTGGCTTTCTTTCACAAGCAGAAGATAGCAGCAGCTGTTTTAAGCATCGTGTTTAACTGAAGGAACAACAAAAAACACAGGAGGATAAAAGACTCTCTCCACATGTACCTTTTCTGGAAGGCCTTTCCAAGAAGACCTTAGCTGACTTCCTATTTTTCATTGCCTAGAAATAGTTTACAAGCCCACCCTAGACCAATGTAAGAGCAATATGAGATTGTCATAAGTGACTTGTCAGTCTTGATTCATCTGAGGAGACTGAGCAGTTTGCAGCCTAGACAAAATAGTTAGAAAGGAGAGAATGCCTGTTACATAGCTGACCAAGAGTCTGCCATTTTCTTTCTAGTAGTTCTAAACCCAATTTTTGTATTTGTTTTATTTCCTCACTTGCAGCATATGCTGGTGATTGGAATAAAATAATCAACCATGTCCTCTGTTTAAAGAGTCTGCTATTAGGTAGAAGTGGGCAGAGTATCTGGTCTGTGTATTTTCTGAATGAAGGAAAAAACCCCAGCAATCTGGATCTTTATCATCCTTGGAAACTAAAATATAGCAAGTTCCTCCAAGTAGGCCTCTCTGACTCTCACCTCTTTCTGCTCTAATCCATCTGCTCACAGCCAAGAGAGTGATTTTTTTAAATTCCAAGCATGAGAGTTTAATTTTTCTGCTTAAACATTTTTGATAGCTCTCATTGCTTCTCATCTCATTAGTATCAAAAGAGTGCCCTTCACAATGAGTCTTGACTCTTTCTCTCTCTCCTGCATCATCTTCAGCTTCCTTTTCTTACTCTCTTCAGCTTCATTTTGCCATGAAAGTTATTCTCACATATCTGCCTGTTACAGTGGTTGTCCCTCTTTCTGGAATATCTTTCTCGTTTTGTCTGCCTAGTCATCTCCATTTTATGAGCTTTCCTTGATAGCTCTGGGAGTCACAGATGCAAAGATCTGTAGTTGTCAGGTAAATGCGTGAGGTGAGGTAGGTATAAGGAAAAAAGTGCTTCTGCTCATTGAATTTAGTGTCATAGAGGTAATAGGGAGTTGTGGAGATTGGCAAACTGAAGAACATATGCTAAAGACTGGCTTTCATTACCCTCCTTCAGAAACTTGTTGTCATGATGGAACACAGGTCTTCATTTCCAAATATTCTGACCACCCCAGAGAAGCCAGAAATGAGTATTTTATTTGAAATCTTCTAATTTTATATATTTAGAATTTTAATTTTTCAAAATATTGTAGACTAAAACCAAGCCAGATAGAGTGGGCCACCGGTTTTTCATCTCTGCCTTGGTTATGCCCTTCTTTGAGCATTCATAATATAGAAAATTGCTGAGTGGCAATTGCATAAATTTCAATTTGATGCTTTGATCCTGCTATCAGTGTAGGATGTAATACAGTGAGGATGGTTATTTGAGAATGCCTTGAGCAGTTCCATAAACTTTGGGTACAGGATGTCAGACTTCTTAATTCCTTCCCACACACAATTATTGATTTTTAGGGCCTTTATCCCCATCTCTTTCCTGTGGTGGATAACACTCCTAACTTGTACAACTTACAGTATGGGACAAAGCTATGGTGGGGTTTTTTGGGATACTCCCAATCCCATTTAGAGGCAGGGAGCTCCTCTGCTCTAGGCACATACTCTGTCTGTCTCACTCAGCCTTGGGACATCACTGTGGCTTCCAAGGACATGGTACTCAGTAAGGAGACATCCATCTTTGGGGTACAGTGCGACAGCAGAAGCAGGTCCTCACCAGTGGTGGAACCACACCTTTCTCCTGGTAGTCTGGGGGAACCCACTTCTTCCCAGAGTTGGGCCACTCCTCTTCTTCAAACTCTGGAACGTTTTCCTTTTTAGGCAATCTAGATTTTTGCATCACTCTGCCTGGATTTTGAAAAACAAAGATGTCTTAAGAAGGAAGAGAAAGCTTAGCCCTTAAGAATAGAAACTTGGGTCCAACTTTTGAGGCTTCAAATAAAACATTGCACAATTTAAATGTGCTTATCAACTTATAGCAGTAGAATATCAAGAAATCATGATGCTACATTTGTTTACACAAAAACCTCCTTTACATTGTGTAGCTCACTCACTTAGCAAGGTGTCTGGCACTTAGTAGGTTCCATAACAGTTGATCAATGAATTGACCTAAGTATACCAGATTTATGCTGAGAAAGAAAATGTTGGAGCATTAGAGGGAAAGAGAGAGTGGAGAGAGAGCTGAAGAAGGAAGATAGACAGGAAGGAGAAGAATGAACAATTATTGAGTAGTGTTCATATTTTGGTTCTTTGAAACCAAAGAACCATTGCATTTTATTGGATTTAATCCCAAGAAAAATAGGCATATAAGCATTTTTATCCATATTTTACATGGGAGGACTTGAAAGCTGAGTGAAAGGTTAAGTAATATACCAGGGTCACTGGGTTTCTTAGCAGCTGAGCTGGCATTTAGATTGATCTGTCTCTCATTCCAAAGTCCTACTGATTGCTACTCTTGTACCACTCTCTGTCTGTCCAAGTAGTCCCTCCTAAGCTGGTGGTACTTGAGACTCTAGTGGAAGCTGCCTGCATTTAATAAATTTAAGGTGATATAAAACTTGCCTATTATTTGGCACGGTAAGGTTACCCTGGAGTAAAATGCAAGCCAGGCTTGACAGTTGGTTTCCACAGCGGACGCCAGCCCTAAGAGTTGGTTTCCATAGAAGATAAATGTGATTGTAGCACAGCATGGCTTCTACTGTGTGCCTTCCATTAACCAGTTCTGTGCATTTGAAAGGGTCTGAACTCAGTTTTCTCAAGGAAGTATTCCGTTACTACAATCTAAGAACTTTTTCTGACAGGAGGCCTTTTACTAATGCCAGTGGGTTTTCACTGTGAGCTCTTAAGAGGACTCAGCATTGGGGCTCTCATGATGTCCACAAAAAATTATACAGGATTATTCCTCTAGTCGAGGAAGAATGTCTTGTATCCCCAGAATGTTCCAGACAGACAAGAACTCCTCGGTCTTCATCACTCTAGGGGACAGCTCATGCCTTCCTTTCACACCTTCTTTCTTTTCTATGCTTTCTTGATGTCTCAGTGTCTACAGAAACTAAATTATTATTTGTGCCAGCTAAGATAGCTCTGTGTATAAAAGTCTGATTAGTTTCACTCCAATGTTGCTAGAATTACTTTTCTGTGGTGCCCAGTTTACAGTGTGAACCCAGGTTAAGAAGGAATGAGTTGATCCATTACTGGTATATTAATAGAATGGCAATTCAACACAACACATTCAAGCATCCCCCAAAATGAAGGATTTTTTTGAATGAAGGCTTCTGAATTTGCATGATTTATAAACTTGGGCTAGTTTTGAGGGAAGTCAGCCAGAATTAAGAAAAATTATGGGTTATAGTTTAATATACTAGAAAGAACATTTGTTATTTTTATTATTTTCCTCTAAGAAATGAAACTAATTTGGTTTAAAATACTTCCAAATTAAGATTACCCAAGTCTGCTTTTATATGTTGAAGCTTAGCATTTTTGGCTGTTAGGATCATTAACTTATATTTAATACTACAAAATAGCAAAACATGGACAGTTCTCTTAAATAAGCCAAGACCTTCAATACAATAGAATTTTTTAAAAATCAGAGATTTATGCAAATATAAATAACAGCCAGCCTGAATTGCTTGAAAATGGGGGAGAATGCACATGAACAGGTCTTCTTCCGATGACAGTAATAGCTACTACTGTGTGCCAATGCTGTACCACAGGATAATCCTAAGAGGCAATAATTAGTATCCTAACTTTTAAGCCAAGTTACAGCTTTTGAGGATGCTAAACAACTGGCCTAAAGTCACACAGCTAGTAAATATGAGAACCCTGGTTCAAGCTGAGTGGGCTTGTCACAGACCTTTGTTGCTAATGCCCAGTTTACACTGTTTTCATTTTAAAATGAAATGAAAGATTTTAGAGTTGTGCTAAGTGCTAAAGATTTTAGAGTTGATCTAGTCCAATGCTTCTCAAACTGAGTGAACATATTCCTTAAAAAAAAAAACCCTCATGTGGATTCACAGTGTTGACATAAATTATTTTTATTACAAGAAGCTTGAATACAACAAATTGTTTTTACTATAAGAAGCTTAAATACATATAAACTATGTACATTTTGTGCCCATATTTCTTATATAAGCCTCAAGTCAAGCCACATTAAAAATTAAATATTAATACCAAGAAAATTACAGAACCAATAAAATTTAAACTAATAGCATTAACATGACAGAACGTGCTTTTCTACTGAAACTAAATTGCCTAGATTAGCTTTAAAAATATCAAAAGGTATCTGCTAATCATGATGGTAGATAATCAGAATCTATATCAATGGGTTGTTCATATAAATGTAATGTTCAGAATGTTATTAATAATTTTAAGGCAGTGAGAGAAGCTCAGATGCCAGTTTTAATGGAGCCAGTTACAACTCTGTATAAATTATCTTAGTTACTTGAAGGTAAGTGTAGCATTCTGGGAAATCTACATTAAAGAATATTTGATTGAATTATCTCTGGAATGTGAAACTAAAATGTACTCATTATGTATTAACTGCCTTGCAAAACTATTCTTAAACTATTGCAAACTCATTTAGAGGGTACCAGAAAGCAGATTCTCTTGGATTCATCAAATCTAAACTACTGCTATGCAACATGATGGTTTAGTGCTCTATTTTCTTTTTTCAGAGTTTTCTGTACTAACTAAGGATAGTGTTATCAGCTACAATAGGTAACTGAATGTTTAGTTACTGAACTCAGTAAAAGTTCGCTCCTCACTCACAGTGTGGTCAGGCAGCCTTCCATATTAGCCTTTCAGGGACGGGCTCCTTCCGTTGTGTGGCTCCACCTGTCTTCTGTCCTCAGGGGTCTTCCTGTTCAGCTGGCGGATAGGGAAAGAGAACAAGGGCTGTAAGTGCTGAGGGAGGGAAGTGGGTGTTTATGTGGGTCCAAAGTGTAAACAGCACCTATAATTTCTGCGCAGTCATGCAGCCACACCCAAACACAGCAGAGGCTAATAAATGTAGATAAGCTGAGTGCTGAAAAAGGGAAAGGAAACAATAAATATACAGCCGAATATTTCCTCATTATAAAAAAAGCATAATTTTATTTATTGAACCAGAAGTTCTTAGTTGAGTGAGATTATAAACACAAATATGAAAATAGGTCCCATAATGATGTAATGGTGACTAGATTAATGGCTATCCTGATGATCTACATATACTTAAGCTAATATTTTAGATTATCTCTGAAATGAAAACATTAAGTGTAAAAATTGTCTTTGAAAACTCGAAGACCTCTAAGAATATATATATAATCCTCAAGGTCCATGCATCCTAATTTTAGGACTGTCACCCTTAATAAAATCTCCAGTCTAATCTGGCCAGCATGCTTCATGATGCCTGTTCATTCACCATAATTATTCCTGGTCCTGGACTCTTATTTATGCAAGGTACCTGCCTAGAATATTCTACCCATTTCTTTTTAGAAATTTACCAAACTCCTACTGAAACTTGGCTTATGGCCCTACAACTCTAGGAAGGTTACCCAACTTTCCTGTCATCCAGGATCTCTGATTTGGCAGAACTCTCATTCAGAACCAAAAATTTATTCACAATCATTATTTAGTTTATGAATATATGACTTATCTCATCAAGTGATTTCCTAACCAGAGCCTGGAGGAGTTTTTTTACTCCACACACAAAAAAAGAGAAAATAAAGATAGAATACTATTTTTAATTAATTTTTACTGGCATATAGTAGATTTACAGTGTTGCATTACTTTTTGCCATACAGAAAATAGAATCAGTTACACATATACATATATCCACTTTCTTTTAGATTCTACTCCAGAATACTGTTTTTTTAAAAGATTTAATTCAACCTCCAAAAATTTTTCTCCAGAGAGTACATATTTTCTATTTTTTAATGATAAAATGATTTTACATTTATAAAATGATGCTTTGAAATATACAGAACAATTTTTTTGTCTTTTTCTTTGTTTCTCTCTTCTAATGAAGAGGCTAAACTCAGGAGATGTGAAGTAACATTCTTAAGCTTGCATTGCAGGTTCAGTTCAAAGTGTTTCAGTTAGGATATCATGGACAACAAATAACAGGATACTCAAATGAAATGCAAGTGTTTTAAACAATAAGGAAACATGTGAAGAAGTCCCAAGGAAAGGCTTCAATACAGGGTTAGTTTATTCAGTGGCTCAGTGATGTCATCAAGGGTCCAGATTCTTTTCATGCTTCCTGCTTACCACCTGCAGCATGGCGGCTTTGGTTTCAAGAAGGTACTCACAGTTCTAGATGCCGTAAGCAGATGTGCCAGTTATTGGCGACATGAGAAGAGGTGGTCTTTTTCTGTGTTTTTCTTTCTTTCTTTTTCTTTTTTCAGGCTGTGCTGTGTAGCATGAAGGATCTTAGTTCCCCAATCAGGGATCAAACCCATGTTCCCTGAATTAGGAGCATGGAGTCTTAACCGCTGGACCACCAGGGAAGTCCCTCTGTGTTTTTCTTTTGTAAAAATGAGGAAGACTTTCACAGAGGTTACCAGCAGACTTCTCCCTCAACTCACTGGCTAAAAATGTGTCACATGCTGAGACCCAGAAAAAGGGATGGGGTAAATGTGATCAGTTAGGTTGTTTAGGGTCATCTTCCCTGGGGAGTAGGACTTCCCTGGTGGCTCAGACATTAAGAATCTACCTGTAATGCAGGAGACCTGAGTTAGATCCCTGGATTGGGAAGATCCCCTGGAGAAGGGAAAGGCTACCCACTCCAGTACTCTGGCCTGGAGAATTCCATGGACAGAGGAGCCTGGCAGGCTACAGTCTGTGGGGTTGCAAAGAGTCTGACATGACTGAGCGACTTTCAATTTCCCTGAGGAGTAGAAAAAAACAAAATTGAGTTCTGTGAACTTAAGAGGGAGAAATGATTGTCAACAAACAATCTTTAGGGCCCACTGTCCCACAGTGATAGACTGATTCTAGGGTTCTACCTACTACACAAAATAGTGGTTGAATTAATAGAAGCGAAAATATACTTGTAGGAGAAAGATATTTAGAATGTAAATTAAGGCACTGAGAGAAAGAAAACTGATTTCTCTTGTTTCTTTAGTACTGTTAAATACTTCTATAATTGATCATAATGCACATTTATATGAGCCATATAGAAATTCATCCTTCAGACTTTCTTATGGTGCTATAAAGACGAATGAGCTTTGTGAAGTCATACACCATAAATATGTTTTTATTAATCATTACAGCTTCATTTCTAAAGAGCTGAGAAATTTCATGAAAAGAAAAATGAAAAGCTAGGAGATGCATAAAAAACCAAACAATTGCACAGATTTTTAAAGCAGNAAAGACGAATGAGCTTTGTGAAGTCATACACCATAAATATGTTTTTATTAATCATTACAGCTTCATTTCTAAAGAGCTGAGAAATTTCATGAAAAGAAAAATGAAAAGCTAGGAGATGCATAAAAAACCAAACAATTGCACAGATTTTTAAAGCAGCATTTTCCCCAAAATACATCAGCACAATATAAAAACATGAAAAATGTTCAGCTTCACTACTAATCAAAGGAATGCAAATTAGCGTGAAAAACATTTTCAGTCATCAAACCAGGCAGTTTTTTTCCCTAAGCTTGGTATTAGAGGTTCAGTCAGTTCAGTTGCTCGGTCATGTCCTACTCTTTGCGACCCCGGATTTCAGCACACCAGGCTTCCCTGTCCACCACCAACTCCCGGAGCCTACTCAAACTCATGTCCATTGCATCGGTGATGCCATCCAACCATCTCATCCTCTGTCATCCCCTTCCCCTCCTGCCTTCAGTCTTTCCCAGCATCAGAGTCTTTTCCAATGAGTTCGTTCTTCACATCAGGTGGCCAAAGTATTGGACTTTCAGCTTTAGCATCAGTCCTTCCAATGAATATTCAGGACTGATTTCCTTTAGGATGGACTGGTTGGATCTCCTTGCAGTCCAAGGGACTCTCAAGAGTCTTCTCTAACACCACAGTTCAAAAGCATCAATTCTTTGGCACTCAGCTTTCTTTATAGTCCAACTCTCACAGCCATATATGACTACTGAAAAAACCATAGCTTTGACTAGATGGACCTTTGTTGGCAAAGTAATATCTCTGCTTTTTAATATGCCGTCTAGGTTGGTTATAACTTTCCTTCCAAAGAGCAAAGTCTTTTAATTTCATAGCTGCGGTCAACATCTGCAGTGATTTTGGAGCCCAGAAAAATAAAGTCAGCCACTGTTTCTATTGTTTCCCCATCTATTTGCCATGAAGTGATGGGACCAGATGCCATGATCTTAGTTTTCTGAATGTTGAGTTTTAAGCCAACTTTTTCACTCCCCTTTCACTTTCATCAAGAGTTTCTTTAGTTTTCTTCGTTTTCTGCTGTAAGGGTGGTGTCATCTGCATGTCTGAGGTTATTGATATTTCTCCTGGCAGTCTTGATTCCAGCTTGTGCTTCATCCAGCCTGGCATTTTGTGTGATGTACTCTGCATATAAGTTAAATAAGCAAGGTGACAATATACAGCCTTGATGTAGTCCTCTCCTTATTTGGAACCAGTCTGTTGTTCCATGTCCAGGTCTAACTGTTGCTTCTTAATCTGCATACAGATTTCTCAGGAGGCAGGTCAGGTGGTCTAGTATTCCTGTCTCTTTCAGAATTTTCCACAGTTTGTTGTGATCCACACAGTCAAAGGCTTTGGCGTAGTCAATGAAGTGAAAGTATATGTTTTTCAGAGGTGGATGGGTATATAAGAAAATAAACATTCTTATATACTGATGGTGATATTGTAACTTGCTGTATCCTTTCTGGTTGTCATTTAAGCAGTGTGTGACAAAGGGTTGTTTATTTCCCATCTTCACTAGACCTTAGTGCTATTGAGTACAGGGACTATATTTGTTTCACTGAATATCCCTGTTGTCTAGACCATTGCCTAATAATTGAATAAATATGTATCTAATATTTATTGAATGGTCACTAAATATTTGCTGCCTTAATATACAGATATTTTAAAAAGTAAGCATAGTATTTAACCTGGCATTATGTTGCTAGGAATATATATGAAAAAAATAAGAATTACAAACCAATAATCATCTATAAAGATGTTTTTCCCATTGTAATTTGTGGCTTCAATGAGAAAAAAATGTCATTGGAGGAATAACATTTAGCATTTGTAGTTCATTGGCTCAGTCATGTCTGACTCTTTGTGACCTCATGGATACCCCAGCCTTCACTATCTCTTGGAGTTTGTTCAGACTCATGACCATTGAGTTAATGATGCCATCCAACCATCTCATCCCCTTCTCCTGCCCTCAATTTTTGCTAGCCTCAGGGTGTTGTCTAATGAATCAGCTTTTCCCACCAGGTGGCCAAAATATTGGAGCTCTAGCATCAGTCCTGTGACTTCACTTTCACTTTTCACTTTCATGCATTGGAGAAGGAAATGGCAACCCACTGAGTATTCTTGCTTGGAGAATCCCAGGGATGGGGGAGCCTGGTGGGCTGCCGTCTATGGGGTCGCACAGAGTAGGACACGACTGAAACGACTTAGCAGCTTAGCAGCAGCAGCATCAGTCCTTCCCATGAATAATGAGGGTTGGTTTCCTTTAGGATTGACTAGTTTGATCTTCCTGTTGTCCTAGGAGCTCTCAAGAGTCTTCTCCAGCACCAAAGTTCAAAAGGAGCAGTTCTTAGGTGTTCAGCCTTCTTTATGGCCCGACCCTCACATCCATACATGACTACTGGAAAAACCATAGCTTTCACTAGACAGACCTTTGTCAGCAAAGTAATGTCTCTGCTTTTTAATATACTATCTAGGTTGATCATAACTTTTCTTCCAAGGAGTAAGCATCTTTTAATTTCATGGCTGCAGTCACCATCTGCTGTGATTTTAGAGCCCAAAAACATAAAGTCTGACAACATTTCCACTGTTTCCCCATCTATTTCCCATGAAGTGATGGGACCAGATGCCATGATCTTCGTTTTCTGAATGTTGAGCTTTAAGCCAACTTTTTCACTCTCCACTTTCACTTTCATCAAGAGGGTCTTTAGTTCCTCTTCACTTTCTGCCATAAGGGTGGTGTCATCTGCATATCTGAAGTTACTGGTATTTCTCCCGGCAATCTTGATTCCAGCTTGTGTTTCTTCCATTCCAGCGTTTCTCATGATGTATTCTGCATATAAGTTAAATAAGCAGGGTGACAATATACAGCCTTGACATACTCCTTTTCCTATTTGGAACCAGTCTGTTGTTCCATGTCCAGTTCTAACTATACAATTTGATCCTATAGTCACTAAAAATGAAGTTCACATTATATTAAATAAAAGATAAAATTATAAAACAAAGGGTGTGTAGTAATCCCAATACACTAAAATGAATAGAATATTCCTGTACATCAAAATGGCATACACCAGGAGAGAGATTATCTGTAGATGGTGGGATAATGAGTGATTTTTATTTATTTTATTTATATTTTCAATTTTTCTATAAATAGTATATTACTCTGCTGTTCCTGCTGCTAAGTCACTTCAGTCATGTCTGACTCTGTGTGACCCCATAGATGGCAGCCCACTAGGCTCCTCTGTCCCTGGGATTCTCCAGGCAAGAATACTGGAGTGGTTGTCATTTCCTTCTCTAATGCATGAAAGTGAAAAGCGAAAGTGAAGCTGCTCACTCGTGTCTGACTCTTAGCGACCCCATGGACTGCAGCCTACCAGGCTCCTCCATCTATGAGATTTTCCAGGCAAGAGTACTGGAGTGGGTTGCCAGTTGCCTTCTCTGATGTTACTCTAGTGATCAGGAAAAATTTAATAAAGTTTGTTAAAAAAAAACCACTTTGGGTATAAAGTCAAGTAACTGATCAAATACAATATTTATTGGCAGTGTTAGAAAAATTAAGCAGGAATGGTTCTTTTTCAGATGAAGAACTCTGTTTCTTTCAGAAAGCAATGTGAGGAACTTAGCCAATATAGAACATTGCATGGTAAGTCACCAAGAAACCCTGAAGAGAAATATACCGAACAGAAGCAGATGTATGTCTTTACCATAACTGGAAACAAATTTTTTAAAGATGTCAAGTTGTAGCTTTTCACAAAAGAAACATCTCTTTGCCAAAAGTCATGTGGTTAGCACTGAAAGTTCAGTCACTTACCCCTGAGGTGGGTCCTTGGTGAACATGTTTTAGGTTTTGCCTGCACTAAAAGATATATAGTTACTGAAAGTGTTACTAGTAGCAATTCTGTGAGCTTTCTACCATCCCTCAGTACTAATTCAAAGGGACAATCGAGAATAACACTGAGGAATAAGAACCAGCAAGTAAATAGGGGCTCCGGTTCAGCCCAGATGCNTGCACTAAAAGATATATAGTTACTGAAAGTGTTACTAGTAGCAATTCTGTGAGCTTCCCACCATCCCTCAGTACTAATTCAAAGGGACAATCGAGAATAACACTGAGGAATAAGAACCAGCAAGTAAATAGGGGCTCCGGTTCAGCCCAGATGCACTAGTCCACGGTTGTAAAGTACATTGACAAGAACGGGGTTCAAAGAGAATGCAATCAATAGATGCCTTGGAGAAACCCAGAATCATACCGTGTGCACCACAATGAAGCTCCTACCTCTCCTCTTCCACAATTAGAGAACCTGAGGCTAACCACTCCAAACATCCACTTGTGTCCTACAGCTTGGGCAGCCACATCCATCTTCTCTAGAAGCTCTTCTTGGCTGGTACCACAGCCTTCTTCCATAGACTTTAGAAGTCCCAGGACTGGCAAAAGTTTGGAATCTCATGGTTTGAACATAGTTAAGTAGAAACTGATGAGAAAATAGTTAAATAGTAACCCCCACAGCAAGAATCAACTTATTTTTCAAGTCATAGTGGTCTCAGTTCAGTTAAGTTCAGTTCAGTTGCTCAGTTGTGTCCAACTCTTTGCAACCCCATGAACTGCAGCATGCCAGGCCTCCCTGTCCATCACCAACTCCCGGAGTCCATCCAAACCCATATCTATTGTGTCGGTGATGCCATCCAACCATCTCATCCTCTGTCCCCGTCTCCTCCTGCCCTCAATCTTTCCCANTCAGATTTGGCAATTCTTTTTCTGGGTGTTTTTTTTTTTTTTTTTCTTTCTGGAGACTTTCTAATTTCCTGAAAAATTTCTAGGGAGGGTTTGGCCAACCAAAGATATCTTTAATAAACATTAATGCAATTCTCCAATTATCTCTTCTATAATTTTATATCTCTTCCTTCTCTAAACCGTTTTCATCTTTTCTGAAAATATCTCCTAAAGGTTAGGGCAGCTTGAATTATTTTCAAGACCAAGGCAGGGAAAGGTGAACGTGGAGGGGGTCCCCAGGTCCTGCTTGACTTAAGACTCACAACTCCTTCATCCGAAAGTTCAATGTTCAGTTCAGATCGAGTTTCTCTCCATGTGTCTCCCCCAGCTCCCTTTCTCCTGCCCTACCAATGTTGTGGCAGAGTGACAGAGGTGATGCTGGAGATAACTAGGCTGAAGGGAAGGGTAGTTCTCATGAATAAACGCACCTTTGGTAAACCTTCCCACCAACATGCCTTCATGACTCAAAACAGCCACTGTATTCCCATAGCTGCTGTGAAAGTCGACAGGCTTTTGTGTTTCTGTGGGAGCCATCTCTCTTCCCTCACCAGCAAACAGACATTACACCAGGTCCAGGAAACAGTTAAAGTTTCAGGGGCAGGTGGGAGGCAAGAGGGGCAAGAGCCAGGAAAGCAGCAGGACCAAGCACTGGCAGTGCTACCAAGCTGGCCTCGGCCCCTGGTTCCTGGTGACGGCCGAGCTCCCGCATTCACTCATTTTCATGGAGACAGGGAAGAAATGGAGGCTTTGCTTTTCGCCAGTTTTGAACCGCTCTGCTTTGCACATTAGCAGGCTCGCCATTTGACACCATGTCTGATCCATCCACTGCTCTGTAGAGGTGTCAAGCAAACTTGCTGGAGACACTAAAGCCCAATTATGGCGCCCAGTTTACACTTGGATCTTGACAGATGCTGGAAACCTTTTAGACTCTGGGATGATTGGTGCAGACCTTTCTCTTGCTTGCAAGCAGCCTGCAACACTTGCACCTGTTTTGTCGGCACCCAGTGCATCCTTAATGAGTGGCCTTCCCCAGCATGGCCCATAGGGGCAGTCAAAGGCTCACTGACAAGGAGCCCAAGGCCCAGAAGAGAAAGGGGACTTGCCTGAAATTATACATCAAACCTGTAACAAGTCCTCAGCTCCTTAGGAATCATGCTCAAAATGAGAAATTCAGACAGGTCGAAGCAAGAGCATCAAGCCAGCCAGAATTTGTTGGATGAGGAAGAGAATGAATTAAGGGTACTGCTGTCCAAATATTGATGGTGTTGATTTCTGGAATAATTACTCTGCCTTCTGCTGCCCATACACAAAGGCCAGGAGTTTCAGACAGAGTCTCTCAATGTCACTTTCTTTATCAATTTCTTAATCCAGGGGGACATCTCCCTAAATATAGAACTGATAAATGGTACATACAAAGATGTTCAGGGAAGGTGGTTGTGGGCAGTTGTAGCTAAAAACCTTTAAGAACAAACTAATCTGACTAAAGCTGGAAAAGAAAGAGTGAAGAGAGCCCAATAAGAAGTGGCACTGACCAGGGCTTATTTCAGGAGGAAAATGGACTGTCCAGGACATGGGTGAAGTGCCCAAACACACAGGCTAAGAGTGGGAAGGAGGCTGGTTTCCCATAGTCAAGAATACATCCTTGACAACATAGGAAGTACGGCTCTGAGTTATCTGAGATGGCCACTTGAGTGAGCCTCATTCCAGTCATGCTATTTCACATGGGACCAGACCCAGGAGTTAAGCCACGGAGAGGCTTAGGTATGCTCAGCCAGCTCTCTTCCTGTTTCTGGGACCACCTGAGAGTCAGAGGAGGAAAATGCCTGGGAACAAAAGTAGCCTCTGATGCACCCTAGAACTGGCAGACACTCCTATGAGGGGCTGCTGCTGCTGCTAAGTCGCTTCAGTCGTGTCCAACTCTGTGCAGCCCCATAGACAGCAGCCCACCAGGCTCCCCCGTCCCTGGGATTCTCCAGGCAAGAACACTGGAGTGGGCTGCCATTTCCTTCTCCAGGTGTCTCTAAACACTACAACAGAAATGAGTTCTAATCCTGTTGCTCAGACTCAAATTTACTGCTCCTTCTATTAAAAAGAGCTTGAAAAACAAAACCCAAGAGCTTAAAACCAGAACTCGAGTCTTATCAAATTTAAAAGATATTTTTCCCAGCTTAACATATTCATCTCAGTCCTCTCTGGCTTGCTTTGACTTGCAGGTTGTTATGATCCTCAGTTTCTACTCCTCTCCCTACTGACTGAGAATGTGATCTGAAGCTTGGAAAGGAATTTTGGATCATCTCATCTGATCTTTTATCCAAAATAGAACCTCTCAACAGCAAGCTTGATGGGAGGCCATCCAGTCTTTGAACTCTGGTCACAGTGAAGAACTTGATTACTTTTCCATGCAATCGGATTATCAGAGACACCAACCATGAGAGAGTCTTCCTCAAGATGAAGCCAAAATCTGCTTCCCTTTAACTTGTATGAAAAAGTGAAAGTGATAGTTGCTTAGTCGTGTCTGACTCTTGAGGACTCCATTGACTGTAACCCGCCAGGCTCCTCTGTCCATGGAATTCTCCAGGGAAGAATACTGGAGTGGGTTGCCATTCCCTTCTCCAGGGGATCTTCCCAACCCAGGGATCGAACCTGGGACTCCTGCATTGCAAGCAGATTCTTTTACTGTCTGAGCCACCAGGGATGCNCAGGCTCCTCTGGCCATGGAATTCTCCAGGGAAGAATACTGGAGTGGGTTGCCATTCCCTTCTCCAGGGGATCTTCCCAACCCAGGGATCGAACCTGGGACTCCTGCATTGCAAGCAGATTCTTTTACTGTCTGAGCCACCAGGGATGCCCCTAACTAGCTTGTGTGCAGGCTCAGTCGCTTCAGTCATGTATGACTCTTTGTGACTCTAAGGACTACAGCCTACCAGGCTCTTCTGTCCATGGAATTCTCTAGGCAAGAATACCAGAGTGGGTTGCCATGCCCTCCTCCAGGGGATCTTCCCGACCCAGGGACTGAATCCACGTCTGCTGCATCTCCCGCATTGCCAGTGGATTCTTTACAACTGAGCTGGGGAAGCCCCCGACTAGGATACCTGGGTCCTCATTCTGCTTTCTTAGGATACATGAAGCAAGTTTCTTATTTTTTTTTACATGACAGCCCTGCAGGTATTTGAAGACAACCAGCAGATCCCTCTGCATCTTCCTTCAATTTTCCTAGCAGGTCATGGCTCAGGCCCCTCACCAGCCAGACTGCTCAACTGTGGACATGCTTTAATCTGTCAATATCTTTCTTCAAATGTGGGGACTTGTTCTGAGTACAGATAATTCAACTCATCTGCATCCAGCGAGTTTGAACCACCCTGGAGAGACAGACAGCAACCTGGATCCCAGTGACTTGGAGGGCTCTCGGTCATCTAAGAGTTAAGCTAGCGCTGTTTTTTGGAGAAACTCCAGGCNTTCTGCCATAATGGTGGTGTCATCTGCATATCTGAGGTTATTGATATTTCTCCTGGCAATCTTGATTCCATCTGTACCTCATCCAGCCCAGCGTTTCACACGATGTACTCTGCATAGAAATTAAATAAACAGGGTGACAATATACAGTCTTGCCATACTCCTTTCCCAATTTGATCCAGTCTGTTGTTCCATGTCCGGTTCTAACGGTTGCTTTTTGACCTGCTTCCAGGTTTCTCAGGAGGCAGGTAAGGTGGTCTACTATTCCCATCTTTTAAGAATTTCCCACAGTTTGTTTTGATCCACACAGTCAAACGTTTTAGTGTAGTCAATGAAGCAGATTTTTTTCTGGAATTCTCTTGCTTTTTCTATGATCCAGCAAATATTGNAGGAGGCAGGTAAGGTGGTCTACTATTCCCATCTTTTAAGAATTTCCCACAGTTTGTTTTGATCCACACAGTCAAACGTTTTATTGTAGTCAATGAAGCAGATTTTTTTCTGGAATTCTCTTGCTTTTTCTATGATCCAGCAAATATTGACAGTTGATCTCTGGTTCCTCTGCCTTTTCTAAATCCAGTTTGAACACCTGAAAGTTCTCTGTTCAGATACTGTTAAAGCCTAGCTTGAAGGATTTTGAGCACTGCCTCACTAGCATGTGAAAAGAGTGCAGTTGTACAGTAGTTTGAGCATTCTTTGGCATTGCCCTTCTTTGGGATTGAAACGAAAACTGACTTTTTCCAGTCCTGTGGCCACTCCTGAGTTTTCCAAATTTGCTGGTATATTGAGTGCAGCACTTTCACAGCATCAGCTTTTAGGATTTGAAATAGCTCAGCTGGAATTCCATTACCTCCACTAGTTTTATTCATAGTAATGCTTCCTAAGGCCCACTGACTTCACACTCCAGTATATCTGGCTCTAGGTGAGTAACTACACCATAGTGGCTTTCTGGGTCATTAAGACCTTTTTTGTATTGTTCTTCTTAGTATTCTTGCCACTTCTTCTTAAGCTCTTCTGCTTCTGTTAGGTGCTTGCCGTTTCTGTCCTTTATTGTGCCCATCTTTGCATAAAATATTCCCTTAGTATCTCTAATTGTCTTGAAAAGATCTCTAGTGTTTCCCATTCTATTGTTTTTCTCTATTTATTTGCATTGTTCACTTAAGAAGGCTTTCTTGGGTCTCCTTGCTATTCTCTGGAACTCTGCATTCAGATGAATATATCTTTCCCTTTCTCCTTTGCATTTCACTTCTCTTCTTATGTTTAAGGGATTAGTATTCTAAAGGTTAGCACACCTAGATGATAACAGCTAATAAAAAACATTGCAGAAGGTTACTTAATAACACTGAAAGTATTGATAAACATATATTATCAACTCAAGAAAGGTTTTCAAATAGCTTGATCCCTTTTGTTAAAAAAAATATGGTAAAAATGCTAAGAGAAAGTGCTAGAAAAGTATATACAAAAAAAGTGAACACTAATTATTTAATTATGATGGGAATATACTTGATTCTTTTTTATGTTTAACGTATATTGTTTTGTAATGAAGGAAGGAAGAAGAATCACTCGTTTGAATGATTTTTTAAAAAAAGAAACTCTCTCCATTTGATTACTCCTGATGCTGAAGCTGAAACTCCAATACTTTGGCCACCTCATGCGAAGAGTTGACTCATTGGAAAAGACCCTGATGCTGGGAGGGATTGGGGGCAGGAGGAGAAGGGGACGACCGAGGATGAGATGGCTGGATGGCATCACTGACTTGATGGATGTGAGTCTGAATGAACAGATGATGTGAGTCTGATGAACAGGGAGGCCTGACGTGCTGCTATTCATGGGGTCGCAAAGAGTCGGACATGACTGAGTGACTGAACTGAACTGAATCAAATATTATTTTATTTTGCTAATAATGGCTTGGTAAAGATATATACTTTATCAATCAAACTAAACATAAATAATCATTTTGCAGATTTTTATGGCAGATTGTGAGATGTTTTCCCACTGTGACTTCTGCAGCAGATTTTTAAATGATATTTTAAAAATTACCAAGAAGAGTCACAAATGTCTGTATAAACTGTGGAATCATATCCTTTAGTTATGACCCTCAAAATTTAATCTATTGTATTTGAAGTTAAGCTTAGACTGTATATCTCATACTCAAGCACAGCAACTTAAGATTTTAAAAAGCTGCTTTTCTGCTTATTTCTCTTTGCCAGTGCTATTTAAAGAGCAGTTAAGCACACTTATCAATAGGATGTATGAATCATATCAATAATTATGAGCAACAGCAATACTTTTTTCAAAGATGTACAGCATTTTTTCTAAGCTTTAAGCAAAACAGCATCTTTATGCGTTTGAATGATATTAAGGGCTGTTAAGAAGCAGTGGAGTCTTCTTTTGTTTGTTTTGCTGTCAGTCATTGTAGATGAAAAGCAAATCAAGTCACCATTAACATAAAACATGACATTAAAAAATTTAATTGAAGGATCATTTCTTCACAATATTGAGATGGTTTTTGCCACTCATCAGCATGAATTGGCCACGGGTATCCACGTATCCTCTCCATCCTGAACTGCCGCCCCTCCCCCCCGTCCTCGCTCCACACTCCATCCCTCCAGGTTGTCATAGAGCACTGGCTTTGGGTGCTCTGCATCACACCTCAAACTCACACTGGTTATCTGTTTTACAACTCCAGGAGATGGTGATGAACAGGGAGGCCTGGTGTGCTGCAATTCATGGGATTGCAGAGAGTCGGACACGACTGAGTGACTGCGCTGAACTGAATGTACATGTAATTCAATGCTCTTCTTTCAAATCATCCCACCCTCTCCTCCCACTGAGTCCAGAAGTCTGTTTTTTACATCTGTGTCTTCTTTGCTGCCCTGCACATAGGATCGTTGGTACCATCTTTCTAAATTCCATATATATGTGTTAATATATGGTATTTGTCTTTCTCTTTCTGACTTACTTCACTCTGTATAATAGGCTCTAGGTTCATCCACCTCATTAGAATGGACTCAAAAGCATTCCTTTTCATACCTGAGTAATATTCCATTGTGTACGTGTGCCACAACTTCCTCATTCATTCATCTGCCAATGAACATATAGATTGCCTCCATGTCCTAGCTATTATAAATAATGCTGTGGTGAACATTGGGGTACATGTGTCTTTTAAAATTCTGGTTTCCTCAGGTTATATGCCTAGTAGTAGGATTGCTGGGTCATATGATAATTTTATTCCTAGTTTTTTAAGGCATCTCCATACTGTTCTCCATAGTGGTTGTATCAGTTTGCATTTGCACCAAGAGTGTAAGAGGGTTAGAGGGTTTCCTTTTCTCCACATCCTTTCCACCATTCTGATCGGCATGAGATGATACCTCATTGTGGTTTTGATTTGCATTTCTCTAATAATGAGTGATGTTGAATATTTTCTCATGTGTTTATCAGCCATTTGTAAAAACATGACATTTTTAACATGACTCAGTTGATGCACAATATTTATGCCAAATAACAAGCATGCTGCTGCTGCTAAGTCACTTCAGTCGTGTCTGACTCTGTGCAATCCCATAGACAGCAGCCCACCAGGCTCCCCCATCCCTGGGATTCTCCAGGCAAGAACATTGGAGTGGGTTGCCATTTTCTTTGCCAATGCATGAAAGTGAAAAGTGGAAGTGAAGTCGCTCAGTCGTGTCTGACCCTCAGCGACCCCATGGACTGCAGCCTTCCAGGCTCCTCTGTCCATGGGATTTTCCAGGCAGGAGTACTGGAGTGGGGTGCCATTGCCTTCTCTGNGAAGAGTTGACTCATTGGAAAAGACCCTGATGCTGGGAGGGATTGGGGGCAGGAGGAGAAGGGGACGACCGAGGATGAGATGGCTGGATGGCATCACTGATTCGATGGATGTGAGTCTGAATGAACTCTGGGAGTTGGTGATGAACAGGGAGGCCTGACGTGCTGCTATTCATGGGGTCGCAAAGAGTCGGACATGACTGAGTGACTGAACTGAACTGAATCAAATATTATTTTATTTTGCTAATAATGGCTTGGTAAAGATATATACTTTATCAATCAAACTAAACATAAATAATCATTTTGCAGATTTTTATGGCAGATTGTGAGATGTTTTCCCACTGTGACTTCTGCAGCAGATTTTTAAATGATATTTTAAAAATTACCAAGAAGAGTCACAAATGTCTGTATAAACTGTGGAATCATATCCTTTAGTTATGACCCTCAAAATTTAATCTATTGTATTTGAAGTTAAGCTTAGACTGTATATCTCATACTCAAGCACAGCAACTTAAGATTTTAAAAAGCTGCTTTTCTGCTTATTTCTCTTTGCCAGTGCTATTTAAAGAGCAGTTAAGCACACTTATCAATAGGATGTATGAATCATATCAATAATTATGAGCAACAGCAATACTTTTTTCAAAGATGTACAGCATTTTTTCTAAGCTTTAAGCAAAACAGCATCTTTATGCGTTTGAATGATATTAAGGGCTGTTAAGAAGCAGTGGAGTCTTCTTTTGTTTGTTTTGCTGTCAGTCATTGTAGATGAAAAGCAAATCAAGTCACCATTAACATAAAACATGACATTAAAAAATTTAATTGAAGGATCATTTCTTCACAATATTGAGATGGTTTTTGCCACTCATCAGCATGAATTGGCCACGGGTATCCACGTATCCTCTCCATCCTGAACTGCCGCCCCTCCCCCCCGTCCTCGCTCCACACTCCATCCCTCCAGGTTGTCATAGAGCACTGGCTTTGGGTGCTCTGCATCACACCTCAAACTCACACTGGTTATCTGTTTTACAACTCCAGGAGATGGTGATGAACAGGGAGGCCTGGTGTGCTGCAATTCATGGGATTGCAGAGTCGGACACGACTGAGTGACTGCGCTGAACTGAATGTACATGTAATTCAATGCTCTTCTTTCAAATCATCCCACCCTCTCCTCCCACTGAGTCCAGAAGTCTGTTTTTTACATCTGTGTCTTCTTTGCTGCCCTGCACATAGGATCGTTGGTACCATCTTTCTAAATTCCATATATATGTGTTAATATATGGTATTTGTCTTTCTCTTTCTGACTTACTTCACTCTGTATAATAGGCTCTAGGTTCATCCACCTCATTAGAATGGACTCAAAAGCATTCCTTTTCATACCTGAGTAATATTCCATTGTGTACGTGTGCCACAACTTCCTCATTCATTCATCTGCCAATGAACATATAGATTGCCTCCATGTCCTAGCTATTATAAATAATGCTGTGGTGAACATTGGGGTACATGTGTCTTTTAAAATTCTGGTTTCCTCAGGTTATATGCCTAGTAGTAGGATTGCTGGGTCATATGATAATTTTATTCCTAGTTTTTTAAGGCATCTCCATACTGTTCTCCATAGTGGTTGTATCAGTTTGCATTTGCACCAAGAGTGTAAGAGGGTTAGAGGGTTTCCTTTTCTCCACATCCTTTCCACCATTCTGATCGGCATGAGATGATACCTCATTGTGGTTTTGATTTGCATTTCTCTAATAATGAGTGATGTTGAATATTTTCTCATGTGTTTATCAGCCATTTGTAAAAACATGACATTTTTAACATGACTCAGTTGATGCACAATATTTATGCCAAATAACAAGCATGCTGCTGCTGCTAAGTCACTTCAGTCGTGTCTGACTCTGTGCAATCCCATAGACAGCAGCCCACCAGGCTCCCCCATCCCTGGGATTCTCCAGGCAAGAACATTGGAGTGGGTTGCCATTTTCTTTGCCAATGCATGAAAGTGAAAAGTGGAAGTGAAGTCGCTCAGTCGTGTCTGACCCTCAGCGACCCCATGGACTGCAGCCTTCCAGGCTCCTCTGTCCATGGGATTTTCCAGGCAGGAGTACTGGAGTGGGGTGCCATTGCCTTCTCTGAATAACAAGCATAAATAAACTCATTATCCCTAAGACATGATTCACATTCCCTAACATGTTTTTTGTGGCCTAACTTTATCAGCAGCCTCCAGGTAACTCACTGATTCTCCATGGTAGATATTTAAATTTTTTCTTGTTCTCATCAAGCCTGTGCTTTCACAAACCTGTCCCTTAATACATCAACACTTGCATCAGGCAGAAAATGACTATTTTGCTCCACTGAAACTGCAGATTTATCTTTCTTAGCACCCACCATTCCACTCTCCTTCCTACAGTGAATTCCTTTATTTGTTATTGTATTTCATCTTCCCCTGCCTCCTCAGGACTATACTCCACAAATTAGCTTTCTTTCCTACATCTTCAACTCTGACGTCAACCATAGGCATTTCGATTCACAAGTAGCACGTGAATAGTATTAATAAAATGGCAATTCCCCATTTACTCAGCAGTCTGTATTGGGCAGAGAGTTAAATCTATTAGCTTATTACTTTCAACCTATTTATATGGTAGATATTGTTTTCCACATTATGCAGATGATGTAACTGAAGTTCAGAAAGGTTAAGCACCAGCTAACAAGTAACACACATGTGGTAAAGTTGGGATTCCAACCAAACTCTATCTGATTACAAGATTATATCTTAATTTTCTGTTATTCTGCCCATTTTTGTCCCTGAAAAACTCTCTTGGACTCAATTTCTATTGCACTGTAGATAGAAAAACTTGTCCTCACACCTCAACCCACTGCAGCTTGGCCTGTGCGTCATTGTCAATAGCATTCTCATAAAGCCTGAAGATCTTCTGAGTCATCTTCACAACCTTACTTGTAGTAACTTTTGACTCTGTTGCCAGCTCTCTCCTTGAAACATTTTCTTTCATATAGACTTTTGACAGTCTGGAGAAAATCTATTTTATTTTAAAAAGAATCTATTTTAAAAAGATTCCTATAGTGATATGGAAGTTTAGTGATATAGATGTTTTTCATCTGAATATAGTGATATAGATTATATAGTGATATAGATGTTTTTCAACTCTTTCAACAGCAAGATTTACCAGCAGGTTCATGGCAGAATTATGAACATTAGTGTTGCTTGGGGTGAAGGTGGGAGAGAGATTTCAGGGCAGGGTAATGTCTTGAATTCAAAGCACTTAGATTTCTCGGTGTACTAAGAGTAAATGGGCTCAAGTCTCATGTTTTCTAGACCCTAGAAATGTCTTTGTCCCAATCTTACCCAAAGTCCTAATTCTCAACTATAACTTAAAGGAAAATTATAGATACATAATGGACATGGCTTTTCTGTGAGTTAGGAAAGTAAAGGGCAAGTTCAGGAATGTTTTTCAATAAGGGTGGGACCTTTAAAGTATCCTGACTCTGATTTACTTGATTTTGTAAACCCAGCTGAAAGAAGTGGTATTTCCTCTGAAAGAAAAGAAAGTGAAAGTTGCTCAGTCTTGTCCGACTCTTTGCGACCTCATGGACTATACCATTCATGAAATTCTCCAGGCCAGAGTACTGGAGTGGGTAACCTTTCCCTTCTCCGGGGATCTTCCCAACCCAGGGGTCAAACCCAGGTCTCCCGCATTGCAGGAGGATTCTACTGGGCTCCTTAGTACCTAGTTCATTTATCCAGCCAGCCAGCCAGCCAGCCAGCCATCTGTCCACCTGTCTGTCTGCCTAGCCATCCATTCATCTAATAAACTTTTTTTTTTAAAAGAAAATAAATCTGCTATAGTCCAGACACCGTGCTGGGTTGTCTAAGAAATGTTGGTGACTTATAAACTTCCCAAACGTTGTGTAGTGATAGGCCAATGGCATCTCAGCCTTAAGTCTGGCCACATCTGTTTGTCCAGTTAGAAGAAGATAGTGAGGAACTCATTAGTTTTGTTACTCCCTGGTTTAAGTTTGTTGTATAACTGCCTGATATTTTCTAAGAGTATTTGGGTCTTTCTTTGAACAAACTGTTGGCCTGTGATAGGCCAGTTCAGGGAGAGCATACAAAGTTATTCCTAGGAAATTTCCAGAATAAAAAATTCTCTGTGACCCTAATGATTCAAACTGGCCATCTGTCTTGTTCAAAGTCACTGGGAACTATGTTGCATCCTAAATTTTCATTCATGTATTGTCTGACTTAGACTGATCTTTTAAAAACTTCATGGCACTTGTTATCACTTTCTTTCATGTTGGAGTAAAGTACAGTTTATGTCCTTTTTTAAAAAAAAAAAAAAAACAAACATTGAACCAGGTGGAATGAAGATTGGTTTTTAAATTTAATCTGGTTGAAGGGAAAATAAATCTTTATGAAATGAACACCAAAAAAGATATGAAAGTAAATCTTTCCTAGAAGAATCTACAACATGTCTATAGGTTTAGTTATTTCCTTTTGAGGCTCATGCTTGGACATTCTCTCAGGTTATCTGCCTACATCAGATCAAATGAAACAATGATGTACGAGGCTGGCCTAAGTGCCACCATTCTGTGCAAAAAGAAGACACTGTCACTGTCAACCTATGGCTTAAGTAGTCATTTCCTTCAAAAGACGTTAGATGATTTTCCTCATTATATATGTTTATCTTTTACTTTGGCCTGATTGTTCTTTTTCGAATCTACACGTAACTGCAAACCATTTAGTAGAGAGGACTTTTTGAATCCTGTCTCTCAATTCTAACAACTATCTTTCTTGATGGATTCACTTGAGACAGAGACTTTCAGATTTTCCTGTTTAACAGTTAACTGGATTTTTGTTATTAGTTACCCACAACTCCACAGAGAAAGAACTTTTGATAAATGGGAAATAACTTTATATCAGAAGTTAATAAATGTAACTGGCTTACAAGTGACTAGGTAAGATAAGTGAGAGTGGTATGGCAGCCTCCCTACCTGCCTATTACACCCATATCGTCCTTGATGTATTTACAAAGCAATCTCTATGACTAAGTGAATGGAAAATGACAAATGTGTTTATTTACCATTCCATGTTCTCCTAAATAAGGGGTTCAAATATTGGAGTGGTACAGTGCGGCAGGGTTGGGGTGTGTTGGATGGCTTTCTTGCCATTCTGAAAGATCTGATTTACATGGGCAGTCTCTTTGCTAATTGCAATAGTAATAATGATAGTAATTTAAAACTACTATCATTTTTGGAGCACTTACCATGTAATGATAGTAATTTAAAACTACTATCATTTTTGGAGCACTTACCATGTGCTAGGCATTTTATATACATTGTCTTCACAACAACAATGGAAAATAGATGTTATTATTTGCTTTCCAAAGTAGTTTTGTGTGTGTGTATATATACATATATATACATACATATATATACACATATATATATATATACATATATATATATACACATATATATATATACACATATATATACATATATATATATATAGCATGGGATAAGCCTATAATATTGATATAATTCCCTGGTGGCTGAGGCAGTAAAGATTCTACCTGCAATATTGAAGACCTGGGTTCAAACCCTAGGTTGGGAAGATCCCCTGGAGAAGGGAATGGCAACCCATTCCAGGATTCTTGCCTGAAAAATTTCACGGACAGAAGAGCCCAATGGGCTACAGTCCATGGGGTCACAAAGAGTCGGACATGACTAACACTTCCATTGGTATAATTAGAGTGATTATTTGCATTAGGATTTTGACAGCTCCTTGTAGGAGTTCTTTATCAGTTGTCAAGCCAGTTCAAACCCTCATAAAAGTCTTATCAGACAGGTTGGCCGCCAATATCTTTATATAGGCAGGGCTTGAGCCTGATTCAGTTTTTTGCCTAGCGCCTATGGTCAACAAAAGAGTCCAAAAAGCAGTACTTGGATGCAGTCTCAAAAACAACAGAATGATCTCTGTTCATTTCCAAGGCAAACCATTCAATGTCACAGTAATCCAAGTCTATGTCCCAACCAGTAATGCTGAAGAAGCTGAAGTTGAATGGTTCTATGAAGACCTACAAGACCTTTTAGAACTAACACCCCCAAAAGATGTCCTTTTCATTATAGGGGACTGGAATGCTAAAGTAGGAAGTCAAGAAACACCTAGAGTAACAGGCAAATTTGGCCTTGGAATACAGAATGAAGCAGGGCAAAGGCTAATAGAGTTTTGCCAAGAGAACGCACTGGCATAGCAAACACCCTCTTCCAACAACACGAGAGAAGATTCTACACATGCATATCAGCAGATGGTCAACACCAAAACCAGATTGATTATATTCTTTGCAGCCAAAGATGGAGAATCTCTATCTCCAAAGTCAGCAAAAGATAGCAAAACTCAGCAAAAACAAGACTGGGAGCTGACTGTGGCTCAGATCATGAACTCCTTATTGCAAATTCAGACTTAAATTGAAGAAAGTAGGGAAAACCACTAGACCATTCAGGTATGACCTGAATCAAATCCCTTATGATTATACAGTGGAAGTCAGAAATAGATTTAAGGGACTNGGTGTTCTTTGGAAGGACTGATGCTAAAGCTGAAACTCCAATACTTTGGCCACTTCATGCGAAGTGTTGGCTCATTGGAAAAGACTCTGGTGCTGGGAGAGATATTAGGCAGGAGGGGAAGGGGACGACAGAGGATGAGATGGCTGGATGGCATCACTGACTGGATGGACATGAGTTTGTGTGAACTACGGGAGTTGGTGATGGACAGGGAGGCCTGGCATGTTGCAACTCATGGGGTCACAAAGAGTTGGACATAACTGAGTGACTGAACTGAACTGAAATAACTTATTTGTAGAATGCAGTACATGATAATAAAAATAAAACAGTGAAAAACAATACAACCAGGATAATACAAATTCACTTCTCAAGTTAGGTAGGGTCTCACTGGACTTCCTTCTAGGATATCTGAAGTATGTCCCTATCAGGCAGTGAGAAATGAAATAAAATTATAACAAATTTTAGCTTTCTTTTGATTAAAAAATTATTCAAACTTTCAATAGAATAGGCCAGCAGCTTCTCCCCAGGAGTAAGTCAGAGAATAAGTCAGGCAGAGCTGGAGTCCTCACTGGTTGCTGCACTTCTCCAGGCATGCTGGTCTCAGGATCGTGAGCTTGTTTTCCACACCCTACCTCCACAGCCATGGGCATCCTCCAGCTTTGCCCACAGTCCTCAGGTAGCATTAATGACCACCTCTCTGCTTCCAGACCAAGTTAGGATTTGTTGGCATATGGGATGAAGTCAGGGAGTCACAGAAGACAAATTACTTGTTGCCATGCAGGACTTATAGCATCTGTCACAGTATATTTGTCACATTTCTGTATTCTGGCCTTCACTCCTATGGCTCTGCTGATGTGATATCGCTAGGGACTTGGAATTTCCTAGGTGTAGGGAGACAGAGTAATACTTTACCTTGCTCACAGTAGATGCCATTTAAAAACCACTACATTAGGGTATTTAACTGTGAGAAATGTGACTACCAAAATGAACATCTGTTAGTGAAATCTGCATGAGATGCTAAATCTTAATCAGAGAGTTGCTTGGTGAGCATTAAAGTAGGGCAGGGGAATTAGCATAATACTTAAAGACCCCAGGTCATGTTAGTCTGAGACTAGGACTCTTTGTGGCCACCAACATGGGAAATTCTTAAGCCACAGCATTTCTGTCCCTGGAAGTTTCCTGACCTAATATGACTATTGCCTGCCGGAAACTGTTGGGTGGTGCTTGAAAGTATTTCCCCTGGGCTCTGGGACCTCCCCAGTGCACTGCACTGAGCAGGCACTAAGAAAAAGAGAGTTAAACAAGCCACTATAGTGCATAGGTAAAATTACCTTTAATCCTGTATTCACCTTGGGAAGTGAGCATGTTTCTGAAATAAGATGCAAAGTAGGTTTTTTTATTCATTTATTTATAGGATAAAGGTAGTAGTTTAAAATAAGCCAGAAAAAGAAAGAATAGGAGTGGTTGGGTGTGGTGGGGTTCAAGTCTTTATAGATCTTTTTATTTCATTTAATGGCTTATTTATGTAGATGAGAGATGTTTAAAAAATAAACAAACAGATATTTCTAGAAGGTTTAAATCTCCCTAATATTTAAAACTTCAGTTCAGTTTAGTCACTCAGCTGTGTCTGACTCTTTTCAACCCCATGGACTGCAGCACACCAGGCCTCCCTGTCCATTACCAACTCCCGGAGCTTGCTCAAGCTCATGTCCATTGCGTCAGTGATGTCATCCAACTATCTCATCCTCTATCATCCCTTTCTCCTCCTGCCTTCAATCTTTCCCAGCATCAGGGTTTTTTCCAGTGAGTTAGTTCAAAGTATTGGAGTTTCAGCTTCAACATCAGTCCTTCCAATGAATATTCAGGACTAATTTCCTTTAGGATGGACTGGTTGGATCTCCTTGCAGTCCAAGGGACTCTCAAGAGTTGTCTCCAACACCACAGTTCAAAAGCATCAATTCTTTGGTGCTCAGCTTTCTTTATAGTCCAACTCTCACATCCATACATGACTACTGGAAAAAGTTCACAGTTCACATGCTGTTGAAGCCTGCTTGGAGAATTTGATGATTTCTTTGCAGGCGTGTGAGATGAGTGCAATTGTGTAGTAGTTTGAGCATTCTTTCGCATTGCCTTTCTTTGGGATTGGAATGAAGACTGATCTTTTCCAGTCCTGTGGCCACTGCTGAGTTTTCCAATTTGCTGCCATATTAAGTGCAGTGCTTTCACAGCATCATCTTTTAGGATTTGAAATAGCTCAATTGGAATTCCATCACCTCCACTAACTTTGTTTGTAGTGATACTTCCTAAGGCCCACTTGACTTCACATTCCAGGATGTTGGACTCTGGGTGAGTGATCACACCATTGTGGTTACCTGGGTCATGGAGATCTTTTTTGTATAGTTCTTCTGTGTATTCTTGCCACCTCTTCTTAATATTTTCTGCTTCTGTTAGGTCCATACCATTTCTGTCTTTTATTTTACCCATCTTTGCATGCAGTGTTCCCTTGATATCTCTAATTTTTTTGAAGAGAGCTCTAATCCTCCCATTCTATTGTTTTCCTCTATTTCTTTGCCTTGATCATTAAGAAAGGCTTTCTTATCTCTCCTTGCTATTCTCTGGAACTCTGCATTCAAATGGGTATATCTTTCCTTTTTCCCTTAGCCTTTAGCTTTTCTTCTTTTCACAGTTATTTGTAAGGCCTTCTTAGATAGCCATTTTGCCTTTTTGCATTTTTTTCTTGGTCATGGTCTTGATCCCCGCCTCCTGCACAATGTCACGACCCTCTGTCCATAGTTCTTCAAGCACCCAGTCTATTAGATCTAGTACCTTAAATCTATTTCTCACTTCCCCTGTATAATCATAAGGGATTTGATTCAGGTCATACCTGAATGGTCTAGTGGTTTTCCCTACTTTCTTCAATTTAAGTCTGAATTTGGCAATAAGAAGTTCATGATCTGAGCCACAGTCAGCTCCTGGTCTTGTTTTTGCTGACTGTATAGAACTTTTCCATCTTTGGTTGCAAAAAATATAATCAGTCTGATTTCAGTATTGACCATCTGGTGATGTCCATGTGTAGAGTCTTGCGTTGTTGGAAGAGGGTGTTTGCTCTGACTAGTTCATTGGCAAAACTCTTAGCTTTTGCTGTGCTTCATTCTGTATTCCAAGGCAAAATTTGCCTGTTACTCCAGGTATTTCTTGACTTCCTACTTTTTCATTCTAGTCCCCTATAATGAAAAGGACATCTTTTTTGGGGTGTTAGTTCTTAGGTCTTATAGGTCTTCATAGAACCA
>SJYV01017927.1:40137-59757 GCA_006410875.1 Neotragus pygmaeus
AACTGCAGAGCACTTACAAGAAGGACAGCGAATAAGAGCATTCTGAGAAGTCCCCCTGCACGCCAGCTTTGAGATGAGTTTGGTTCTTGAGTGGAGCTGGGCCTTCCACTTGCTCAAAACAAGCAGTTCCATTTTAAAAGGTTCAGAATGTCTTCTATGAGTGTATCTTTCGCACTTCTGTTTCCCAAAACCAGGATTTCTACAAAGACTTAGGTAACTTGAGTGTTCCATGCACACCAGTGGTAATTGTATTGGCAGTGGCCTTGCCAGTTTCAGAGGAAGCCATTCCGTTTTTAGGAGAAAAATTAAAGATATAGATGGGATATTTTTGAGCTTTTCCCCAACTACCGGTTTGGTTAGCAAAAGTACACATATTTGTGACTTGTCAGCTTGAAGATGCTATTCCTGACTAAAGATGCTTCCCAGTCAGTGACAGTTTTGAATCATGAGACTTTTACATTTGGGGATAACTAAACCCTATTTTCTTATGGTGCTTAAAAATCTATACTCTGTGTATATTTAGGGAGCCTGCTGTTGTGTTTCCAAGGTGATGAGACTCTCAGAGCTCCTCCAATTGGGAAGACTCCAGTAAAACCCGTGGCTAATGAATTGTTGCCTTGGGTACTTGACCCTCAACTTTCAGGGACCCCTTAGGCTTGGGGCCAGTCCCCAGAAGCAAAGGAAGAGAGACTGCGAAACTAAGGAAAGATTAGAGGTATTTGCTTAATCACAAAGAAGCTGTTCAACAATTAGGTTTCTTTTATGATCTACGTTTCCATTTCCAAAATTTGAAATGGTAGGATAGCAGGTGAGAGAATTGGCTAGTGGATTGCCTTTAATCAGTGGTAAGGAGGAAGAAAAGGAAGTAATTTATCTAAAAAATTTACCTTTCCTGGGTGTTGTACAGAAGAATAAAAGAGTGTCCTGAACATGCAATTAGTAGTTGAGTCAGGGAGTCTATTTGTAGCTAAGGAGCATACTGAAGTTATAAATTTAGAAAAATGCCATTCCCCCACAAGATAGAATTAACTAGGAATTGCATACAAAGGTAAGTTAATCAAGTGGATTAGATTTACAGTATAATTCAGTTTATTCCTCTTCTCCTCTTTACAGTATAATTCAGTTTATTCCTCTTCTCTAGGTGCCAGTAGTTGATTCCTGATTGTAAAGGGTGGACATGTCACATATATTTTAAGACTTGATTTCCCTCATTTTGAAAATGGGACTGCCTGGTCTTTAGAGTTGCTGGGATAAATATATTATTCATTAAAAAGTTTTCAAGGTTCTTACAGAAAATTATATCCCCACAAAGTAAATAAACATGCAGAATCATCTTGATCTTTGCATTTTTACCGAGCACCCAAAGCTGTTTCCAAACCGTGGGATGAATCAGAAACATCTAGGGTGTTTGTTAAAATGCCATTTCCTGGGCATCATCTTCCAGAGAATTTGAATCTGTAGATCTGGAGTAAGTCCTCAGAAGTGGCATTCACAAAAGTCCTAGGAGATTTGGGCACAGTTAAGGAAATGGCNAAACCGTGGGATGAATCAGAAACATCTAGGGTGTTTGTTAAAATGCCATTTCCTGGGCATCATCTTCCAGAGAATTTGAATCTGTAGATCTGGAGTAAGTCCTCAGAAGTGGCATTCACAAAAGTCCTAGGAGATTTGGGCACAGTTAAGGAAATGGCTACCCACTCCAGTGTTTTTGCCTGGAAAATCCCAGGGATGGCGGAGCCTGGTGGGCTGCCGTCTATGGGGTCGTGAAGTGTCAGACTCAACTGAGCAACTTCACTTTCACTTTTCACTTTCATGCATTGGAGAAAGAAATGCCAACCCACTCCAGTGTTCTTGCCTGGAGAATCCCAGGGACGGGGGAGCCTGGTGGGCTGCCGTCTCTGGGGTTGCATAAAGTCGGACAAGACTGAAGTGACTTAGCAGCGGCAGCAGCAGCAGTGGATGGGATGCATGTTGGGTAACCTCAGTATATAGGTTGTGTGATGGAACTAGTTGTGGGGGGTCTTGGGTGCTCAATTCTTCATTTCAAGCCCTGAGCTTGTGTAGCATCTCAGAGAGAGAGGACACAATTTCCCCTGTCTTCCTTCTCCCTTCTCCACCTAATCTTTCATTTTATTAACTTCATTTAGGCCCGGAGAATGATAATGACTAGCTACTTTTAATTCATCAATTAAAACTCATTCAAAATTAGATTAATTAAAAAAATTCTCTAGTCAACAATTTAGTATTGGGCATTTTGGATTGAGTTAGTTTTTCTACTTAAGTAGCATGTAGCTTTTTGAAAGAGAAGCTCCAGCATGTGTAATTCATTTGCAGATAGGTAATTGTGAGACACTGTGTGCTCACACATTACTGAATTGTTTAATTCTTCCCACTGGGTCAGGTTGACTTTAAAGACAGGTAAAAGATGTCTTGAGTCTTTCAAGCACATTTACCTGAAAGCAAGAGCGAGGAAGAGAATTGTTTTGGAGGTATTACCTTGGGGTAGTAAGAGCAAATCCTATGCAGACCTGAGTTCAAGACCTGCTCAAAGCCCATGGGTGAGACATTTAACCTCTCTGAGCCACAGTTTCTGCACTTGTAGAATGAGATTTACTTTTGCTAAATATTAAGTGAGATAATGTATGAAAATGCTTGTCACTTAGTGGATACTCAGCACATACCATGTTCATTTCGTCCTCTTCCCTCTGTGCCTAGCAAATCCTTACCCTCTTGCTCACTGTAGCATTTTTGCATATTTCCACATGATGGTATTCATGCAGGTGAACAGGTGGAGAAGGAAGCTTGGCCCAAGGTGAAGTGTGTGGGAGGTGGGGGAGGCCACTGGACCTCTGGTGTGCAGCCTCACTGCTCATGCCACTGACCCTCTGGGACGAACAATCTAAAGAGCATTTGCTGCCAGGTTTCCTAGTATGTTACTATCAGTATCTCTTTTATTCTTCAGTGTAATTATTTCCTCTTAAAATTGGGAAAGTTGAGACTTGAGAAGTCATACATCCAGAGATGGGTTTTGAATTAACATAACCAAAGCTCATATTCTCTTTACTAGAGTAGCCCACCTCTCTGAGGCACAGTCACCGACCTCAAAGGACATGCACTGTTGGCATGGAAGCTTAGACTTTACTTGTTGTAAAAGTGGACTGCTTCCTGAGGGAAAGAATGGGCTCACTGCTAGAAATACACTGATGAATGAAACATGCAAACTCTGCCNGCGATCCAAAAGTCTGCAAGCAATAAATGCTGGAGGGGGTGTGGAGAAAGGGGAACCCTCTTACACTGTTGGTGGGAATGTAAACTAGTACAGCCACTGTGGAAAACAGTGTGGAGATTCCTTAAAAAATTGCAAATAGAACTGCCTTATGACCCAGCAATCCCACTGCTGGGCATACACACCAAGGAAACCAGAATTGAAAGAGACACATGTACCCCAATGTTCATCGCAGCACTGTTTATAATAGCCAGGACATGGAAACAACCTAGATGTCCATCAACAGATGAATGGATAAGCAAGCTGTGGCATATATACACAATGGAGTATTACTCTGCCAATTTTATTTTTAAATTTCATATATAAATGAGAATATTCATTGTCTTTCTTTTATTCATTTAGCATAAATACCTCAAGGTCCATCCAGCTTATTGTAAATGGCAGGACTTCCTTCTGTTGTATGGCTAAATCATATTCCATTATATGTGTGTGTGTCTCTAATATTTTCTTTATCCATTCATCCATTAATGGATAGTTTGTTTCTATACCTTGATGGCCTTTAAAAGTGCTGCAGTGAACTTGGGAATATTGATATCTCTTCAAGATTATGATTTCATTTCCTTTGATTATATACCCAGAAATGGGCCTGCTGGGTCATATGGTAATCCTATTTTTAATTTTTTGAGGAGTCTCCATTTTGTTTTCCATAGTGGTTGTACTAATTTATATTCCCACCAACATTGTATAAGGATTCCCTTTTCTCCACATCCACACCAACACTTGCTCTTTCTTATCTCTTTAATGATAACCATTCTAAAGAGGTATGAGATGATATCTCATTGTAGTTTAGATTTGTCTTTCCTTGATGATTAATGATGTTGAGCGTTTTTTCATTTACTTATTGGCCTTTTGTAAGTCTTCTTTGGAAATATACATTCAAGTCTTCTGCCCATTTTTTTTAATCGAAACATACTTGATTTACAATGTTGTATTAGTTTTTAGTATACAGCAAAGTGATCGGATATATATATGTGTGTGTATATATATTCTTTTTCATATTATTTTCCACTATGCTTTATTAGAGGATGCTGAATATAGTTCCCTGTGGTATAGGGTAGAACCTTGTTGTTTATCTATTTTATACATAGTAGTTTGTATCTGCTAACCCCAAACTCCTGGTTTATTCCTCCCCCCCACCCATTTCCCCTTTGTTGTTGTTCAGGCTCTAAAGTGAAAGTGAAAGTGAAAGTGAAATCGCTCAGTCCGACTCTTTGCGACCTATGGACTACAGCCCACCAAGCTCCTCCAGGCAAGAACACTGGAGTGGGTTGCCATTTCCTTCTCCAGGGGATCTTCCCGACCCGGGGATCGAACCCAGGTCTCCCACATTGCAGGCAGACGCTTTAACCTCTGCACCACCAGGGAAGCCCGTTCAGTCTCTAAGTCATGTCCAACTCTCTGTGACCCCACAGACTGCAGCATATCAGGCTTTCCTGTAAATTTGTTTTCTATTTCTGTATGTTTCCGTTTTGTATNTTCCCACATTGCAGGCAGATGCTTTAACCTCTGCACCACCAGGGAAGCCCGTTCAGTCTCTAAGTCATGTCCAACTCTCTGTGACCCCACAGACTGCAGCATATCAGGCTTTCCTGTAAATTTGTTTTCTATTTCTGTATGTTTCCGTTTTGTATATAAGTTTATTTGTATCATATTTTAGTTTCCACACATATGTGGTATCATATGATATTTGTCTTTGACTTATTTTACTTCATGATAATCCCTAGGTCCATCTGTGTTGCTACAAATGGCATTATTTCACTCTTTTTTATTGCAGAGTAGGATTCCATCATAGACATGTGCCACATCCTTTTTATTTATCATCTCTCTATGGACTTTTACATTGCTTCCACATCTTGGCTATTGTAAATAATACCACTGTGAACATTGGGTTGCATATATCTGTTCAAATTAGGTTTCTCCAGATATATGCCCAGGAATGGGATTGCTGGATCATATATCTTCTACCCATTTTAAATCAGATACTTACCTCTTTACAGTAGAGGTAACTCCTTATTAGACACCTGATTTGAAAATATTTTCTCTCATTATGTAGGTTTTCTTTTCATTTTGTGGATGATTTCCCTTGTTGTATAAAAACTTTCTTTGATGTAGTTCCCCTTGTGTGTTTCTCGCTTGTATTGCCTTTTGCTGTCAAATCCAAAATATCGTAGCCAAGACTAATGTAAAGGACTTTAGCCCGTGTTTTCTTCTAGTTTTGTGGTTTCAATAGTTAATCTATTTTGAGTTGACTTTTGTGTGTGGGATAAAGATAATGGTCCAGTTTCATTCTTTTCATGTGACTATTCAGATTTCCCAGCACCATTTATTGAAAAGACTATCCTTTATATATGTCCAAAAATATNTGGTTTCAATAGTTAATCTATTTTGAGTTGACTTTTGTGTGTGGGATAAAGATAATGGTCCAGTTTCATTCTTTTCATGTGACTATTCAGATTTCCCAGCACCATTTATTGAAAAGACTATCCTTTATATATGTCCAAAAATATGGGAAAAGAACAGTCTGTTCAATAAAGGCAAAGATTTTTCAATGTGCAAATCCCATTAACCATATAACAAGAAATTGATAAATTTGGCTAAATTAAAATTAAGAAATTTGATTCATTAAAAGACACCTTAAAGTAAAAAAAACAAGCTATAAGTTGGTAGAAAGATTTGTATACATATACCTAAAAGAAATATAAAGGACTCCTACATATTGGCAAGAAAAATGACCCAATATACATAAAAATAAGTAAAAGATATAAAGTATTTAATAGAAAATGAGCTACTTAGAGCCAATAAACAAGGTGAGTTTCTCAAAGTCACTAATAATTAGGGAAATATAAATCAAGACCATTTAAGCTCATTCGATAGGAAAAGGTTAGGAAGCCTAAACATATCAACGGTTGGAAAAAAGAGCAGATGAGCAATTAGCATGTACAATTTTGCTAAGAGNATGCAGATGACACCACCCTTATGGCAGAAAGTGAAAAGGAACTAAACAGCCTCTTGATGAAAGTGAAAGTGGAGAGTGAAAAATTTGGCTTAAAGCTCAACATTCAGAAACCCAAGATCATGGCATCTGGTCCCATCACCTCATGGGAAATAGATGAGGAAACAGTGGAAACAGTGGCTGAATTTATTTTTCTGGGCACCAAAATCACTGCAGGTGGTGATTGCAGCCGTGAAATTAAAAGGCGCNTTAAAGCTCAACATTCAGAAACCCAAGATCATGGCATCTGGTCCCATCACCTCATGGGAAATAGATGAGGAAACAGTGGAAACAGTGGCTGAATTTATTTTTCTGGGCACCAAAATCACTGCAGGTGGTGATTGCAGCCGTGAAATTAAAAGGCGCTTACTCCTTGGAAGACAAGTTATGACCAACCTAGATAGCATATTCAAAAGCAGAGACATTACTGTGCCAAAAAAGGTCCATCTAGTCAAGCCTATGGTTTTCATGGTCATGTATGGATGTGAGAGTTGGACTGTGAAGAAAGCTGAGTGACGAAAAATTGATGCTTTTGAACTGTGATGTTGGAGAAGACTCTTGAGAGTCCCTTGGACTGCAAGGAGATCCAGCCAGTCCATTCTAAGGGAGATCAGTCCTGGGTTTTCATTGGAAGGACTGATGCTAAAGCTGAAATGCCAAAACTTTGGACACCTCATGCGGAGAAGTTGACTGACTGGAAAAGACCCTGATGCTCAGAGGTTTTGAGGGTAGGAGAAGTGGATGACAGAGGATGAGTTGGCTGGATGGCATCACCAACTCGATGGACATAAGTTTGAGTAAACTCCAGGAGTTGGTGATGGACAGGGAGGCCTGATGTGCTGTGATTCATGGTGTCACAAAGGGTCAGTCATGACTGAGTGACTGAACTGCACTGAACTGAATGCCTTCTCTAAGGGAATTAAGAAAACCTCATCCCCTCCCTGTCTCCCTGGTGATGACTGTGCAAGGAAGATTTAATCCAGATGAGGAAAACAACATATAAATGATGTAGCATTCAAAAAACTAAGATCATAGCATCTGGTCCCATCACTCCATGGCAAATAGGTGGGGAACCAGTGGCAGACTTTATTTTCTTGGACTCCAGAATCACTGCAGATGGTGACTACAGCCATGAAATTAAAGATACTTGCTCCTGGAAGAAAAGCTATGACCAACCTAGACAGCATGTTAAAAGCAGAGACATTGCTTTGCTGACAAAGGTCCGTCTAGTCAAAGCTATGGTTTTTCCAGTGGTCATGTATGGATGTGAAAGTTAGACTATAAAGAAAGCTGAGTGCCAGAGAACTGATGCTTTTGAACTGTGGTATTGGAGAAGACTCTTGAGGGTCCCTTGGACTGCAAGGAGATCCAACCAGTCCATCCTAAAGGAAATCAGTCCTGAATATTCATTGAAAGGGCTGATGCTGAAGCTGAAACTCTAATACTTTGGCTACCTGATGTGAAGAACTGACTCCTTGGAAAAACCCTGATGCTGGGAAAGATTGAAGGCAGGAGGAGAAGGGGATGACAGAGGGTGAGATGGTTGGATGGCATCATCGACTTGATGGAGTTTGAGCAAGCTCCAGAAGTTGGTGATGAACGGGGAAGCCTGGAGTGCTGCAGTCCGTGGGTTCGCAAAGAGTAGGACACAACTGAGGACTGAACTGAACTGAAATGACTAACATTAGTAAGAAAAACTTATGTGTATGAATGGAAGCCTGAATAATCATCCTTTTTTCTTTCTCTGTCCAGACAATCAAGTAGGAAGAAGAAAAATAAGACTTATGCTAGATTTTTGGCAACTGAAATTAGAGTAAGGAAAACTGCCTATGTAATCTAGACAGGACTGAATTCTTCAAAAAATGCCAAATCACTGTAGATAGAGAAGACAGGGGAAAATATATGGAAAGGAAATGATGTGATAATTAGAACAATAAAAATACATCAATTTACATTTTTCATGTCTTTGGGCTTCCCCATCTTTCTGTCTACACCCTAAATCCCCAACTTATAACTTACCCATCACCTCCTCTAAAAAAACAACCAGCTGTTTCTTGTTCTTAATGATTTTTCCTGTCTCTGAGTTTTCACAGCTCAGTTTATACTGCTAATTTGGTTCTTAGAAACGTGCTTCTGTGCATTGTTCTTAGTTCCTATCTGCACATAAATTTTATTTCCTCAGCCAGAAGATAAACTATTGTAAGGTAAGAATTATTTCTTGTACGTTTATTTGAATACTTAACAGTTTGATGGGTATATGGTGTACATTTAAGCGATGTGTTGCCTTGAGTGGTTACCAGGTAAAATGCATTACTGGACTGACAAAAGGTAGGCCAAGAAGTATACTTCATACAACTTTCTGCCAAATCTTGGCATTTTTCTTCCTAACCTTTATACCTAATGATTTATTTGCCATGCACACTATTACAGGCCCTTAGTGAGCACGGGTATGACTTTCTCAGATGAAATTGGAATATATTTATAATTTACTGGAGGTGTATGTCTGAATTTCTAAAGCATGGTGGTGTGCTGGCCAGTTATCACCTAATCACCATTGAGCCCATCTTGTCCTTCGGCATCAACACCTAAATGCAGTTTCTTGCCCTTTTTGTATATGCAGTACCTCTCAGGAAGAAGCTGGGAAAAGAGCCCAAATTTAGCACATTTATAAAGTGTTTCAATGTTCTTGAAAAATTGATGACCCCAGTCTTCATAGCAGTATTATTTATGATAGTCATGATATGGAAACAACCTATATGCCCATCCATAGATGAATGTATAAAGAAGATGTGCTAAAAATATATACTGTGGAATATTACTTAGTGGTAAAAGAATGAAATCTTGCCATTTGCAGCAGCATGGATGGACCTGTAGGGTCCATCAAAGAAAGAAAGATGAATACTGTATGCTTTCACTCATATATGAAATCTAAAAAAGCAAAACAAACATAATAAAACAGAAACAGACTTACAGATATGAGAATAAACTAGTGGTTGCCAGAATAAAGGGAGTGGAGAGAAGGGTGAAACAGACAAAGAGGATTAGGAGGTATAAACTACCAGTTGTAAGATAAATAAGTCACAGGGATGTGATATGTAGCACAGGGAATATAGTCAGTATGTTATAGTAACTTTTTATATGGTGCATATTCTATAAAAATATTGAATCACTAGGTTGTACCCTGGAAGCTAATATAATATTGCAAGTTATCTATATTTCAAATACAAAAAAAATAATAAGCAAGAGAAGATGTATTGGTTTCAAATGAGTTTCATTTTACTAGTGTTACTGCTGCCCCAGACTATTAATTCCTTGAGGGCAGGGATTTATGGCTTGTTCATATGATGTTCCCCAGGCTGGACACATCATCTGGTAGATAGAATGTGCTTAGCAAATATTGAGGAATGGATAAGTAAGAAAATGATTAATTTCTTAAAAAGGTAAAAGATTGTGTGCCAGGCACTAGTCTGAACCTTTACATATACTAACTCATTTAATCATTACAACTTTGTGAATTAAGTACCATTATATCATCATTTTGCAGATGAGGAAACTGAGTCACCAACAGTTTGAGTGCCTTGTTGAAGGTCACATAGCTGGAAACTGATGGAATCTATATGGTCTGTTCTAAGATCTCTACTTTCAGCAGTTCTAATTTGGGAGAAATTAAATGCTGAACTGGTACCAGTACCAGGGCTTCCCTGGTGGCTCAGTTGGTAAAGAATCTGCCTGCGATGCAGGAGACCTGGGTTCAATCCTAGGTCGGGAAGATCCCATGGAGATCCCATGGGGTAATGACTACCCACTTCAGTATTCTTGCCTGAGAAAGCCCATGGACAAAGGAGCCTGGCAGGCTGCAGTCCATGTGGTCACAAGAGTCAGACATGACTTAGCACCTAAACCACCACTGGCACTCAGATGTTTGGGGGTACATGAAAACCTTAGGATATATTCACTAGTCTCTTATAAAATTTTTGTCTGCTTTTGGCTATTTGTTTACCAAAGAGAACTCCTAAGGCATTTTGGCAGTTTGTCAGTAAACCTTCTAAAGCAATTACGTGTCCTTCCAAGATGAATAATTAGTCAATTTTTACTCAACTCAATTTGTACTCAGGTAAGATTACTAATTTGCCAATTCTTACTCAACAACACAAGAGAAGACTCTACACATGGCCATCACCAGATGGTCAATACTGAAATCAGATTGATTATATTCTTTGCAGCCAAAGATGGAGCTCTATACAGTCAGCAAAAACAAGACCAGGGGCTCAGATCATGAACTCTTTATTGCAAAATTAAGATCTAAATTGAAGGAAGTAGGGAAAACCACCAGAGAAGGCAATGGCACCCCACTCCAGTACTCTTGCCTGGAAAATCCCATGGATGGAGGAGCCTGGTGGGCTGCAGTCCATGGGGTCGCTAAGAGTTGGGCACAACTGAGCGACTTCACTTTCACTTTTCACTTTCATGCCTTGGAGAAGGAAATGGCAACCCACTCCAGTGTTCTTGCCTGGAGAATCCCAGGAACAGAGGAGCCTAGTAGGCTGCCGTCTGTGGGGTCACACAGAGTTGGACACAACTGAAGCAACTTAGCAGCAGCAGGGAAAGCCACTAGACCATTTGGGTATGACCTAAATCAAATCCCTTATGATTACACAGTGGAAGTGACAAATAGATTCAAGGGATTAGATCTGATAGAGTGCCTGAAGAACTATGGACAGAGGTTCGTGACACTGTACAGGAGGCAGGGATCAAGACCATCCCCAAGAAGAAGAAATGCAAAAAAGGCAAAATGGTTATCTGAGGAGGCCTTATAAATAGCTGAGAAAAGAAGAGAAGCTAAAGGCAAAGGAGAAAAGGAAAGATATACCCATTTGAATGCAGAGTTTCAAAGAATAGCAAGGAGAGAGAAGAAAGCCTTCCTCAGCAATCACTGCAAAGAAATAGAGAAAAACAATAGAATGGGAAGAACTAGAGATCTCTTCAAGAAAAGCCACCAGGGAAGTCCTCAAGAAAATTAGAGATACCAAAGGAACATTTCATGCAAAGAGGGGCACAAAATAAAGAATAGAAATGGTATGGACCTAACAGAAGCAGAAGATATTAAGAGGTGGCAAGAATACACAGAAGAACTATACAAAAAGATCTTCATGACCCAGATAACCATGATGGGGTGATCACTGACCTAGAACCAGACATCCTGGAATGTGAAGTTAAGTGGGCCTTAGGAAGCATCACTACGAACAAAGCTAGCAGAGGTGATGGAATTCCAGTTGAGCTCTTTCAGATCCTAAAAGGTGATGCTGTTAAATTGCTAGTCATTATGCCAGAAAATTTAGAAAATTCAACCATGGCTACAAGACTGGAAAAGGTCAGTTTTAAACCCAATCCCAAAGAAAGGCAATGCCAAAGAATGCTCAAATTACTGCATAATTGCACTCATCTCACATGCTAGCAAAGTAATGCTCAAAATTCTCCAAGCCAGGCTTCAACAGTATGTGAACCATGAACTTCCAGATATTCAAGTTGGATTTAGAAAAGGCAGAGGAACCAGAGATCAAATTGCTGACATCTGCTGTATCATTGAAAAAGCCAGAAAGTTCCAGATAAACATCTATTTCTGCTTTATTGGCTGCACCAAAGCCTTTGACTGTGTGGATTACAACAAACTGTGGAATATTCTTAAAGAGATGGGAATACTAGACCACCTTACCTACCTTCCGTGTGCAGGTCAAGAAAAAACAGTTAGACGTGGAAAAACAGACTGGTTACAAATTGGGAAAGGAGTATGTCAAGGCTATATATTGTCATCCTGCTTATTTGAAGCACAAGCTGGAATCAAGATTGCTGGGAGAAATATCAATAACCTCAGATACTCAGATGGAGAAGGCACTGGCACCCCACTCCAGCCCTCTTGCCTGGAAACTCCCATGGACAGAGGAGCCTGGTAGGCTGCAGTCCATGGGGTCGTGAAGACTCGGACACGACTGAGCAACTTCACTTTCACTTTTCACTTCCATGCATTGGAGAAAGAAATGGCAACCCACTCCAGTGTTCTTGCCTGGAGAATCCCAGGGATGGGGGACCCTGGTGGGCTGCCGTCCATGGGGTCACACAGAGTCGGACACAACTGACGCGACTTAGCAGCAGCAGCAGATACTCAGATGACACCACCCTTATGGCAGAAAGAAAGAACTAAAGAGCCTCTTGATGAAAGTGAAAGAGGAAAGTGAAAAGTTGGCTTAAAAGTCAACATTCAGAAAACTAAGATCACGGCATCTGGTCCAATCACTTCATGGCAAATAGATGGGGAAACAATGCAAATAGTGACAGACTTTATTTTGGGGGGGCTCCAAAATCACTGTGGATTTTGAAATTAAAAGATACTTGCTCCTTGGAAGGAAAGCTATGACCAACCTAAACAGCATATTAAAAAGCAGAGACATTAATTCGCTGACAAAGGTCCAGCTAGTCAAAGCTATGGTTTTTCCAGTAGTCATGTATGGATGTGAGAGTTAACACTATAAAGGAAGTGGAGCGCTGAAGAACTGATTGTTTTGAACTGTGGTGTTGGAGAAGATACTTGAGAGTCCCTTGTACTGCAAGGAGATCAAACCAGTCCCTCCTTAAGGAAATCCGTCCTGAATATTCATTGGAAGGACTGATGCTGAAGCTGAAACTCCAATACTTTGGCCCTCTGATGTGAAGAACTGACTCATTAGAAAAAAACCTAATGCTGGGAAAGACTGAAGGCAGGAGGAGAAGAGAACGACAGCGGATGAGATGGTTAGATGGTATCACTTGATGGACATGAGTTTGAGCAAGCTTTGGAGATAATGATGGACAGGGAAGCCTGGCGTGCTGCAGTCCATGGGCTTGCAAAGAGTCAGACATGACTGAGTGACTGAACTGAACTGACTCAAGTTTTCAGAGATGCTGTTATGTTGTTCCGTGTCACAGCTTTGGAACCAGGAGAGTAGGCATTGGCTTTGGGAGTGGTAAAAACTAAGCTAGTGTCAATGCATGGCTGCCATTCTCATGCAGGAGAGGGATTTGCAAGACCAGTAATTGGGCTTGTTCTGAATTTCTTTCATTAGCTTCAAGAGTTAGGTTTGTTGAGCTAATAAGCAGGCAGTTTAATGAAGTTCACAATATGCCAACCATGTGAAACCCAATGTTAGGTATATTTAGAGCTACCACAGAGAACAGAGACAAATGAGGGAATATCATTCACATGGAACATTTCTGATTGGACTCAGATTTTATTTTTTACATCTACTCTTTTGGACCTAGAGCTGCAATTTGACTTATTTTGGCTGCTCTGAATGTATATTCTCTAGATGGCCACGGTGATTTCTTTACATGTTCTTATTGACTTTTAAATAAGGCTTTGTAAATCAAATTTTGGACTAACTGTCCTGATGCAACTAATTTAAAGATCTCCTCCTAGTCACATATGGAGCCAAAATTTTGCTTTTCTTCTTTCATCCAACTCTATATGTAGTCAATCTGATTAAAACAAAGATCCAGAAAAACATATCAGGCTAGTGACCTCACACTGGAATTAGAAACTGTGAAACATTTGATTTTCCAGGGGCACTCAAGGCTATGGTTTTTCCTGTGGTCATGTATGGATGTGAGAGTTGGACTGTGAAGAAGGCTGACTGCCAAAGAATTGATGCTTTTGAACTGTGGTGTTGGAGAAGACTCTTGAGAGTCCCTTGGAATGCAAGGAGATCCAACCAGTCCATTCTGAAGGAGATCAGCCCTGGGATTTCTTTGGAAGGAATGATGCTAAAGCTGAAACTCCAGTACTTTGGCCACCTCATGCGAAGAGTTGACTCATTGGAAAAGACTCTGATGCTGGGAGGGATTGGGGGCAGGAGGAGATGGGGATGACAGAGGATGAGATGGCTGGATGGCATCACTGNAGGCAAGGGTACTGGAGTGGGTTGCTATTTCCTTCTCCAGGGGATCTTCCCGACCCAGGGATTGAACCCAGGTCTCCCACATTGTACACAGAGACTTCACCATCTGAGCCACCAGGGAAGCCCTGACATTTATTCAGTAAGTGTTAAATAAATAAACAAATATATTAATCAGTTCTTGAGAAGCTAGGAGTAGGGGATGCAGAGAATCTTAATCCCATGTCTCCCCACCTGTCACTGGATGTGTGTTTTAGGTCCTGAGTATGCGGACCTGTGGATTACACAGTCTGCCTCCTGAGAAGAAGCAATTTTCAGGACATTGTAGAGTCAACACCTGAGCTCCTTGGAGTGAGGCCTAAACTATAACTCAGAACTCTAGGCCAGTTTACAAAACCAATTTTCTAAAACCCAATTTGTTGAATCACTAATCTACCTAATAACCCATTTGCAAATTAATCAGCTTATGGAAAGAATCAGCTCACCACACGGCCAAGTAGCAATGTTTATCATGTTTACCAGTTCTTAAAAGATACATTCATGACTATTGCCATAAATACAGTCAGTGAATATTGATGTATTCCTTTTAGGAGCATGTTTATTGGTCATATTTATCAAATTTATAAATCCTTTTTAAGAATAATTTTTAATGTCTTCTTTAAAAATATTGTATATTTATTCTTTTTTAATATCATCAATGAATATATTCTATCTCCTAAGAATAATTCTAAATACATTTTATGTAGAAATTATTTAACTGTAGTGATATTCTTAAAATCCTTTTAAAAGTAATTTTCTATTTCGCAAATATTTTAGCATTTAAGGGGATTTTTTAATGAATTTTTAAGTAAAATATCAGCTTTCTTTTCTTGATTTCTAGACTGTGAAGTTTATGGCATTTCTTTTTGGTTAGGGTGATATTAATAGCTTTTGAAGATGTGTGTGAATATTTTGATAGCTGTTTTATATTTTGGCTTTGCAGTGCCATTTCATGGAATATTCATTTTGTCAAAGTTAGGCTCGAAAAGTGGTATAATCTTTATATTGATATAATATTTAGGAAGAAATTTTTGTGACTAGTGATTAAAAGTTTAGTTTCAACACACCTGATGTCTGGAACAGCCATATCACTATGGAACGGTAAAATACTGGCTACCAGCTGATGGAAGTACAGAGTCAAGGCTAATAAGCTATTTGAGGCTTTTATGAAGAAATGGTAAAAATGCCTAAAGATTAGAAAAATAAAAGCTGAAATTTCAGCAAGTGGCAGAAACAGTCTTGCTGAAATATAGAATTTCTAGTATTAGAAATGCCGAGGCCAACACGTATGAGCCTATTTATGGGGACGTGTGTCCGTATTTAACAAGTACACTCAAGGTGAACAATCCGTAAATATATCATACAAACTGTACGTCCATCAGATCAGTTACTTGGCACATTCTTTCCTTCTGAATTGGCTTTTGAATTGGCCCCATGCCGTCCATTGATTTCTGGCTGCCCAGATTCTGACCAGTGACCTGCAGGCTGCCGTTGGACAGTGAAGGGAACAGGCCTGACTCAGTGACCACTTGGCCTGGACACTCCTTTTGCCCAGCACAGAGTGGGTGGGAGCACCCACATCTCCAGCCAGGAAAGGGTCTTCCTTGGCAGGGCAGACCTAGGTCATCAGATGCAATCCTGCTTTTGGGGGAGGAAGCGTCTTGTGCAGCGTGGGTCTCCTGTGCTACTCACCTTGACCTCAGGCAACGTACCAGAAGAAACAGCAGGCACACTACAAAGACAACGGCAACAGGTGTGGAGACAGCTGCTGGAAAGAGAGCAGAAACAGTCGGCACCCTGCTCAAAGTCCCAGCATTCCTGAGCCTGAAAAGTCTGTACAGTTTATGCTTCTGCAGAGATCCAGATGCCTTCCCAACCAGCTCACAGTTACTAACAGATCCTGAGATCCACGCTGTTCTGTCTGTTCTACATCAGGGCAGAGAGGACACTCCTTTCCTGCCAACACAGCCACAGTGGTGGTTTGGGAGTTGTTAGGGAGGGTGGGACCTTCATGTGGAAGCAAGAGGGCTGGGCCCAGGAGCAGGTGAAACAGTACTATTTTTAAAACACTTATATCAATCAGAAGCTCCCAGCAGATTTGGCCAGTTTGCCTTAATATTGTGAAATCTCCCTGCAAAAGTCACCAACGTGCCCTGCGTCTAAGATGACAATCTGGGGCTTCCCTGGTGACTCAGTGGTAAAGAATTCACTTGCCAATGCAGGAGACGTGGGTTCGATTCTTGGTCTGGGAACATCCCGCTTGCTGCGGAGCACCTGGCCCCAAGTACCCCAACTACTGAGCCTGTGCCCTAGAGCCCAGCAGCCACAACGACGGAAGCCCACGCATGCCCTGGAGCCCGTACCCCACACGGAGGAAGGCCACTGCAACGGGAAGCCTGAGCACTGCAACTAGGGCACAGTCCACGCAGTCCTAGAGATCCCGCACAGCCGAAAGTAAATTTTACAAAATTTAAGATGACAACCTGAACACCTGCAGCCCCAGGAGTCTCACTGTGGCCCAGGAGGCATGTTGATCACCTGGAGCCTTGAGCTTTTCAGACCTGCGCCTAGACAGACAGCCACAACCGTGTGTGCAAGGACTTGGCCTTAAACTACTAGAACTGTCATCAAAAACAGCTAGAGGTAAGATGAGGGAACATTCTGCAGGATAGGAGAGGAAATGGGCAATGTGTAACGGAAGCTTCAGAGAAGACCATTCCTTTTGACTCTAATTTCACTTCTAGAAATGTATTCTAAGAAAATGGGAAATGCATACACAGGAGTAGTCACTAAAGCATTGTTTAAAATAATTTTTAAAATGTTAATCTAAATTTCTTATCAGTAAATCATTAAATGAAATGTGGCATACCCATACAATGGAGTATTATTCAGCTTTTCAAAACTTTGAAATCTAGATTTGTTAACACAGAAAGATGTCTACAAAGTCTTAAGTGAAAAAGCTGGTTGAGATAAAAATGAATAAAAGAATTTCCAGTAAGCCAGGTATGTGTCCATATACACAAAATAGGCTTGAAGAATATATGCCAAGTATTAAGTAATTCTTTGGGCTTGTAGATAACTTTATTTTCTATTTTAAAAAGTTTAAATTCCTCCCACTCCCAGATCTTTTTGCAATGACGTTCTAATCAGAAGAGACACTAAAGTTACAAAAACAAGACTACTTTTATTTACTTAAGTAAATAAAACTTAGAAAAGCTATTCCAAAAGAAGTAAGAGAAAACGAGAAATTAGTGAACGTTGTTCTGAGCTTCTAGATTAAACATTAATCATCATCATGATTAAAAGACAAATTTCTTAGCAGAGATGTTGTACCCTCCAGTAAACTATTCCTTCACGTTGACTAATCAGGGTGGCATGCATTTACTGTTCACAGAGAGATTTATTGGAAAAGGCGAGCTGATGTTAACTCTAGTTCCACTTTCACAGTGCTGCTTCCTGTTTCCAACTGAGCATAGAAGCTGCAGACTCAGACTCAAGGGCAAAGAGGGGTCCTGAGCCAATGACATGACAAAGCAATTTGAATTCAGCCCCTGGAACTCAGACGCTTGGTTCCTTCCCTAGCTATTTCCAGGCAAATGTAGTAAAGAAACTGAAACAAGAATCACCAAATTTAGTAAAGAGATTGAAACCAGAATCGCCAAAACAATGGATTAATGTGTCGGCTGTCATGTTCTCCACCCTTTCATGTTTCCTAGCAGGCTGCGTGGGTGGGAGAAAAAGGAAAAGAAATTTGATGAGACAGAGAAGGGAGGAGGATTAGCTTGAGAGAGGAAGGAGAAGCTGGATTATTGCACAGGAGCCCAGAAGGCAGGAGCCCCTGCCTTGCCTTCAGCCTACGGTGATGTTGGGTCTGCAGTGGAGAAGACGGCTGAGGTAGCCAGTGGACCATGTTCAATGTGGGTGAAGGAGTCTTCTGTAACCACAGTGAGGTACCACCTCATGCCAGTCAGAATGGCCACCATCAACAAGTTGACAGATAATACTAATTTGAAAAGATATGTGCACCCCAGTGTTCATAGCAGCGCTATTTTCCAAGTCAAGACATGGAAACAACCCAAATGTCCGTGAACAGATGCATGGATAAAGAGGTGGTATTTATGTACAATGTAACATTGCTTAGCCATAAAAAGGAATGAAATTCTATCACTTGCAGCAGTGTAGATGGGCCTAGAGTATATTATGCTTAGTGAAATAGGTCAGAGAAAGAGAAATACTGTACGATATCACTTATATGTGGAATCTAACAAATAATACAAATGAACGTATATGTAAAACAGGAACAGACACAGAGAAAACAAACTTGGGTTACCAAAGGAAAGAGGGAAGAGAGAGGGGCAAATTAGAAATAGGGGTTAGCAGATATAAGCCACCATACATAAAATAGATGAGCAATAGTGATATACTGTACAGCAGAAGGACTTGCAGACAATTGTCTTGTAATAACATGAATGGAATATTATCTACAAAAATGCTGCACACCTGAAACTAACATATTGTTGTAAATCAACTATATTTCAGACTTTAAAAAGTGTTCTCTGTGCATATCCAGGGAATCGTCCTTTCTTGGCAGTGCCTGCAAACTAGCTCAGTCAGACGGTAGGGTATCTGACATGCTGTGTGCCTACACTGGCTGAAAGCAGTTATGAAATGAGAATGTCAACACCTTAGTCCCTGGCAATGGTTTCTCTTTTGTGTCTTCCTGTACTGAGCACATAGGAAGTGCTGGGTTCAGAGTGGGTAATCAATAAATACTTAATTGATGGAACTAAAGCATTAACCTTCTGCAATCTAAAGAACTGGAAAAGGTCAGTTTTCATTCCAATCCCAAAGAAGGGCAATGCCAAAGAATGTTCAAACTACAGCACAATTGCATTCATTTCGCGTGCTAGCAATGTAATGCTCAAAATCCTGCAAGCTAGGCTTTAACAGTGCCTAAATCGAGAACTTCCAAATGTACAAGCTGGATTTAGAAAAGGCAGAGGAACCAGAGATCAAATTGTCAACATCCGTTGGATCATAAAAAAAGCAAGAGAATTCCAGAACATCTGCTTTATTGACTACAACCATGTGGATAACAACAAACTGTGAAAAATTCTTAAAGAGATGGGAATACCAGACCACCTGACTTGCCTCTTGAGAAATCTGTATGCAGGTCAAGAAGCAACAGTTAGAACCAGACATGGAACAACAGACTGGTTCCAAATAGGTAAAGGAGTATGTCAAGGCTGTATATTGTCACCCTGCTTATTTAACGTCTATGCAGAGTACATCATGCGAAATGCTGGGCTGGATGAAGCGCAAGCTGGAATCAAGATTGCCGGGGAAAATATCAATAACCTCAGATATGCAGATGGCAC